>JBCNYH010000014.1:18806805-18831656 GCA_039654325.1 Tandanus tandanus
ATATATATATAGAGAGAGAGAGAGAGAGAGAGAGAGAGATAGAGAGAGAGAGAGAGCGCAGCACGGTGGCATAGTAGTTAGCACATCCGACTCACAGCAAGAAGGTCCTCAGTTTGAGTCCCGTGATCGGTGAGGGCGTTTCTGTGTGGAGTCTGCATGTTCTTCCCGTGCTTGCATGGGTTTCCTCTAGGTACTCTGGTTTCCTTCCACAGTTCAAATACATACACATTAGGCTAATTGTGTGTGTGTATTTGTGTGAAAGTGTGTTTTGACCCTGGGATGGTATGGTGTGCTGTTCAGAGTGTATCCCACTTTTGCCAAGTGTCAGCAGAGACCTGCAACCCTAGAAGGATTAAGCAGTTCGGCAAATCAGTGAGTGAGTGAGTATATATATATACATTTATATATGTTAGATGTTTCTACATAAATCATATAAAATGCAGTAAACAGTAATAAATGAAACAAGGTCAATATCTGGTTTGAAAACACTTTGTTTTAAAAAATCTAGTAGCCTCAGGTAAAGTTTGTGCAGTTTTACAAGGTAATGAGCTGTAAGTTTTACTGAGTAACCAGTCACAGTTCTCCTGGAGATTTGTTACATTTGCTTCTTTAATCAGCAGCCTACATTGTGTTTTTGTCTAAAAAGTCTCTTATGTAAAATGCTGTTTTTTTTTACTGGCTTCTACACTTTTTTATTTTTGATTTTTTTTTTCATTTAATTCTGTGCTGAAAAAAACGCAAAAAGTTTGAGAAAAGTTTTGTACTGACTCGGTAAATTTCAAGTCATGAAATAAAAATATAATTGAAACTAAATTAAGGTTAGGGTGTCTAGAACTCTTTTACAGTACTGTACATGCAATTTATATGTGTATTTGGCTTATTATTTGGTCTTGGGTACATTCTGGGGGACAGTTATAACATTTTAAAAAAACATACAAACAATCAAAATTCTTTTCAATTTACAAGTTTAAGATTTCAGAGAAAACAATAATGTACATTAAAAGATAATATCCACAGAATAAATTCTAAAGCCACTTTAAATTAATGTCACGTAACACTGATGTACACATCCTGTAACATTGCCACCTTTGGCTAAAATCATTTGTTTTGAGTAGCCCTGTATTTGCTACAATCACATGGGCTTTTAATATTGTATACACATGTACTTCATGTTAATATTGGTACCAAACATTCTGCCAATTTATAGTTTCACGTCACAATAAATGTCACATAACGCGACAGATTCTGCTTGTCCGTCAAGATTACGTTATTTTTGAGCGAAGTTTGTCACTTTGAGACTAAAACCGTCATTTCTTGTTTTACAAAACTAAAAAAAAACAAAATTACACTGCTGCTAGAATGTTTTCATGTTTAATACGTAGTGACATAATTTAACTACAATCAATCTGCACAAACCGAATCAATTATATGTGACAAAAACCATGAATGCACGTAATTTACCTTCTCGCAGTGGCTTATATAACCAGCCGTACGGACAAACTTCCCTCGTTAGAAAGCCGAAAAAAGGAAAAAAAGGAAGTTGGAAAAGTGTCCACTGAGCACGTCCAGAAGTAATAAATATTCATGAGACTCGGTCTCGGCTTCAGGGTTTTTATCCTCTGACATGTGAACCAATTTATAAATGAACGTAACATGTAATTGCTTTGACAGACATTTTACCTGTGTTTTATTCATGTTGATAGAACTACCTGTATAGATTTTTTTTAGGAAAATTATTTTATTGAGTGCAACCATTGCTACCTTTTTTCCAGTTTACTAAAACCAAGTACAGATATTTGCCGGTACGTACATCATATAGACCAAGATATCAAATAGATGGATCTTGACAGACGTTACCTTCAGAGGCCCATCTCATTAAAAAGGTGATTTTTTGTGTCAAAATATAACAAAATTAGCAAAACCACACATTAAACATTGTTTTCACACTCCAAAATAATTTTTTTGTAATAAAACAGTAGTACAAATTTGTAATATTTATTTGTGAAGCCGATAACTGAACTTGACCAGATATGTCATGTTCACTTTCATGCCAGAAAATCGGCAATTTTATTATGAATAAAGTCAAAAAAGAAAGCGGCAGCCGTTTGTAATACACTGAAATTGTCTTTACTATTATTTTGACTTACACTTTAAACGTGGGACATACAATTGCATGGAAGTATTTTTTACATTTTGATTTTTAATATTACATGTGCAAATGGGTCCAAGTGCAAATAAAGAGCCATATATATATATCTCCGATATTCCACCCAACATTTTTTTCTGGATTACTGCATCCCATAATGCCTTGCTCTTTTCATTTTCAAGATAAGAGACAGGCAATATGCAGTGAGGAGGCAACATTGATATCCAGGTCATCCAGTTCATCTGTAGTGTTCAATCAATCCCTCTCTGAAGTTCTAACAATATAAATAGAACCATCTGGAAATTATTCTGTAACGTTCGTCCTTGAAGTTATTAAGAGTAACACTAACTAACTAACACACACACACACACACACACACACACACACACACACACACACACATTACCGATCTGAAGGTCAGGGGTTCAAGCCCCACTATCACCGTGTTGTCACTGCTGTCCCCCCAGTGCAGCTAACTGGGTTATCAAAGGCCAGCCATGTCTCTCACTATCTGTGGTGAGAGGCATGTAAAAGAACCACTGCTGATTTTCGTAACGAGTAGTCATGCCGTCAGCGTGTTTTGGCCCTGCGATGGCCTGGTGAGCTGTCCAGGGTGTACTCTGCTCTCGCCCAGAGTTGGCTGAGATGGGCGCCAGCCTCCCCGTGAACCTAATTAGGATTAAGTGGTTCAGAAAATGAACGATTATATATGTATATAGTTCCATGGTACCCAAATGCATTGCCCTTTATATTCTCAGACTTTCTAGTGCTGAAAAAGGTAACGTTTAATACTGAAGTAAAGCTTCACTTCTGAACGTTACACAGCGTTTACACTGGAGACTATTAATATAAAAGCCAATTAAGCAACTCTTCACAGAACATGCCACTATTGTATGTTGCTGTTGTTTTTTTCCAACATTGAAGTCCCTGTGTAATTCGTTAGTTAAGTAAGAACCTATTAAAAAAGAGCATTCATATACATTTGATTTGTCAGCCAGAACTACTATTAAAAGTTTGTATGCTCTCTTCCACTATAGAAACCCAGAGTTTGAGAAATATTCACCATTGTGAGCGTGGTAATACATTTTCATCATTCGAGTTTGTAAATGGTGTTAAGGTGTCAGGTTCTACAGCTCATGATGTTATTTGCCACAATATATTTAAAGAAATATAGTTGGCTGTATTTCACTACATTTAAACAACTTGTACTTACTTGCAAAGTTCACAAACTTAGACAGGACCGTGTTGTCTCAAATCGAACAGGGCAAGTTGGGCACTTGCCAGAAATGACGATCCGGAACATTTGACTATGCTTGTTGCATCACTCACCAAAAAAAGTATCTGTCTGCTTCTTGTTTTTTGTTCACTACAGTATTTCCCCTCTCTTTTTCTCCCCCAATTTAATGGAGGCCAATCCCACACATCAATCATCGCCTCCCTATTAAACACGACCTCCACAAACCCTACGAAGGGCCGTAGGGTCCTGCAATACACTGGCGAGCTGTTCAGGGTGAACCATGCCTTCACCCACAGTTGGCTGAGATATGCTCCAGGCTCCCCATGACCCTAGTAGGATTCATTAATTTGGCAAATGAATGAATGAATGAATGAATTTGGGTATAAAAGAGACTCTGGCAATTTTTCTACTATGTAGTTTTTAAAATGTTCACAGTGTAATTTGGCTTCAGATTGGGGTTTATCAGTTACATTACATTGGGCAGACACTCTTATCCAAACAACTTACAATTTTATACAATGAGTAATTGAGGGTTAAGGACCTCACTCAAGGGCCCAACAGTGGTAGTACTGGGAACTGAACCCATGACCTTTGGAGCAATAATCGATTGCCTTCACCACTGAGCCACCACTGCCCCAGCTATTTCTGCTGTTATTATGTGTTGTGGTTCATACGTTTGGTACTATTTTGTATAAAGAGAGTTCTTTTTATATTCTTGTAAGGTCTACATTCATGACTGATTGTGACTGGTTATCATAGTATTTGCTTTTTATATTTTTAAATTAAATTTGCAAATCATACTCTGGGAGTCTCATGTGCTCATATTTCCAGGCCTTGGTCATGTTGACTGAGGCCGTGGAAGCCTGCCTCATACTGTCTCACTCACATTCTCTCTCTCTCTCTCTCTCTCTCTCTCTCTCTCTCTCAAACACACATTTCTCCTATCTTGCTATATATAAATGCTAGGAGACTCAACAATTAAATGAGATTCTGAGCTTGTCCTAAGTGTGTGTGTCTTATCTCCGGTCCGAATCTGTGCACATGGTACTTTTGCCCACTGGAGTCAGATCGAACCCGAAAGCCTAGATATAATAAGTGATCAATTCTTACAATTCTTACTGTTCTGACCATGGCCCTGCAATGGCCTGGGAACTGTTTAGGGTGTACCCCGCCTTCGCCCAGAGTCGGCAGAGATGGGCACCAGCCTCCCTGCAACCGTAATAAGGATTAAGCGGCTTAGAAAATGGATGAATGTTCTGAATGTTCTGACTATTATTTTCCCATGAACCCATCCTCATCAACTCTTCACATTTCATACGTATAATGCTCTGATGAAGCATTGAAAATGATTCTGCAACCTAATTTCCTATTTTCCACCTTATCTTTGTTTCTAGCGCATGTGAAACACGCAATGCAGCATATAGAAAAAAAGAAGAAAAAAAAAGAAAACAAGGCAAATGTCTGTTTTTTCCCCCACTCACTACCAGGTGCACACACTTTATATGCAATTTTACAATCATTGCATTCTGTTATTTATTTATCTTCCCTAAATTGAAATTTCCATCTGGTTCTTGCTATAAAGCTGTCTTTGTTTGCAGCGAGATCATTACTCATGATTTTACTTTCTCCGTCCCTCTTGGGGTTTGTCAGGAGTGTTCTATCCAGAAGAGAGAAATGAACACTGAATCGTCGCCCTGCTTTCACCGCATTAGGGTTATTTTGCCCTGCTGTTGCTATGCAACAATGTGAAATGTTGGCACAACATGATTTAGATCGGGTTCAACAATAAAGTCTTTTGCAGTGAATACACTGATTCTACCACTGTGCTTTTAATACTGGCAGCTGGATTACCATTTACATTATCGTTTTATTTCCTTCTGTAAAAATAATCCATGTTCTAAATCCTGTATGTATGTTTAATATACTGTAATATACACCCATATACATGATATATATCCATCTATTTTACACTGTCACACATATGTATGAATGAATGAATGATATGGAACTGATAACATTTTTTATTTTTTATGTGTTTTATGTTTGTTATTCTCATATATTAAAAATATAGTAGGTATAAATATGATATATAATATCATGCATTTATATTGGCACAGGGTGGCACAGTGGCGTAGTGGTTAGCACATTCGCCTCACTGCAAGAAGGTCCTGGGTTCAAGCCCAGGCTTCAGGCGGTTCTGTATGGAGTAACCTGTGCTTGCATGGGTTCCTCTGGGTAGCGCTTCGGCAAATGAGTGAGTGAGAGAGTATATTGGCACATAATTTTGGTATGTCCCATGTAAAGGGCGGTATGCTTGGTGGCCACTCTGTCTGTCTTGCAGTCTTTGTCTGTAGACTGTGTATTGAAATTTGATGTAGCCACAGTGACGTCACCAATTTGGTTTGGGGATGTTTGTGAACCTCCTTTATGAAGCCACAGAGTATGCCAATTTTTTATCATGGAAGTGCTTACTCCTTTCAGGAGCAGAGAATTTAACCATGAACTCAAAACTACTTGAGGAAAGAATTCACTGACTTACTATTTTATAAGAGAAATTGCTGAGTTTTGAATGGCAGTCTATGGTGCCGTCATTTTTCTTGGAACTCCTAGTGGGTATAGGTGGTATTACACTTTAAGGCACTTCTGGATTGGCGTAATTTTTCAGATGGTTGCCACATATCTGTGTCATGATGTCCTGCTACAAGTGAACGGAAAGCCCACCCTGGGACCTCCCACCCACGGAGCTTTATGTACTGCTTCTAGTTAAAGGATCATTCATTCATTCATTCAGTCGCCAAACTGCTTAATTCTGCAAATTAAAAGTCAGGCCTATCTCAGCTGATTATGGTCATAGGTGGGGTACAACCTGAACAGCTCGCCAGTCCATCGAAGGGGCAACACAAAACCAAAAATTAACATGTACAAAAAGTGTCAATATGAAAAACCCAATTAGCCAAATGTGCATAGTTTTGGACTGTGGGAGGAAACTGCAGTACCTGAAGGAAACCCATGCAAGCACGGGGAGAACCTACAAATTCCAGACAGAAACTCCCTCGCCGAGCCTGGGACTCAAACCCAGGAGCTTCTTGCAGTGAGGTGGATGGGCTAACCATTACGCCACCATGCCACCCTGATTATAAGTATCCAGTATTATGAGCCTGATATCTGTTGTGATTACAAAGTACACCGACAAACTTTAGATACCATTGCACTTTGGTAAAGTATTCATAAGGCTACTTAACATATACTGTATACACCCGTTGTGACAACTCATGTCCGTTTACAGTAGAGTTTATGAAGATATGTATATAAATTTTTGACTTAAAGCACTATTATGACTTGTATGAGTTATAATAATTCATATTCGATTAAAGGTCACATTCAAATAACTGTCAAATATTAGTGGTCTTATATTTATATATTGCATATTGTCATTAAGGACTTATGTAGACTTAAGTAGGTTTAACGTAAAATTATCGGTGGTAATAAAGGGTCTATCAAGTTTTATGAAAAGTGTATGCAGTGTTTTGTAGCCTTAGTTATATCAGCTGACATAAAGGAGAGTGTCAGGTGTTATGTAGCCTTATTACCTTTGATGTGAGCTACACGGAAAGTATTGTGACACGCCAATTTTCGCTCTGCAGGAAATTGTGTGTGTGTTTGTCTGTTTGCAGTCCACGAGTGTGCGCTCGGCCCTAGTAAGTTATTGCCTTTGACATGAGTTATATATTGTTAATGTTATTACCTTTTGTGTGAGCTACGCGGTAGGTACTTTGACGCGTCAATTTTCGTTCCACAGAAAATTGTGTGTGTTCGTAAGTTATTACCTTATTACTTATTTCGCATTAGCTATATATTGTTTAAGCTATTATTACTAGACATTTAATATTACGATAGTCATTACATTTACATTTAATTAGAAGTTCGACTTTGTCTTCAAGTTAGACAGAGCATGCGTGTGTCCGAATACCCATAACACGCGAAAGGTCAGTGAACAGGCCATAAAGCCATAAAGTGCTTGTGCAGGTGATATTTAGCAGAAATACTGTATGTAAGTGTTGTGTGGTACTATTGTGTAAGGGTTATGCAGCATTATGAACGTTAAAGGCCATCTTTAAAAAAATAATAAAAAAGATAATAAATTATCCATAAGATCATAAACTTGCAGGTTCTATGAGCTGTATGTGCTAATAAATTCTAATTTCCTTTTTATTCATTAACTTAGAAAAAAAACAGGCTTGGAAAAAAAAAAAGATTAAACTGAAACATTTGGTTTTTCAGAATGGATCATTTTTATTTGCTTTTTTACTGCCTGCCTGTAATTGCTCCATGCAGAGTACATTTCTTTTCCATGAAGCCCCACAATCATCTGATATTGTGCCAACATATGAGGCATTTGATTTGGTACAAGCATCTCGGTATTTGACTTTAATATCTTCTTTTAAGGAAGCTTGTTTTTGGTTTGGCATGCTGAGAGGACGTGTGTACGGAGGCCGAGTTGGTGATGGTGCTTGAAAAAGAAGGGGCGACAAATTAATCATGTATCTCTTTCATTTGCCGCGATGCATAAAACACTGAAATCTGTTGATCTGTGCACACAGGGAGGGAGTTAATATGAACGCTTCATAGCCCATTCCCCATAGAGCCAGAGAAAGGTTACTGTCTTTCCTCCCATCTCTCAACTGCTTCAAATCAACCCAGTTATTCACGACACAACCACATGCCAATTAGAGTGCTCTCGCAGAAGTGCTGATGGACTTAACAGGCACTTTTCTTAAGTTCCTGCCACTCACAGCGCTTTTTTTAAACTTAAAGAAATCTATAAACAAACTCTAGCATATAGGGATTTTTTTCCCCCTTTCCTGTGCCATGAGTTGAAATGATCTGATTTATGTCTAACTACCAACATAATATAAGGATTTGTTCAAAGCCTTAGAAGAAGGTGGACCATTTTTCTGTGCTTCTAAAATGTATTAAGGTTTCAGTTCACATCAAGGTACTTCGGCATGCCATAAGCGGACACTCAGATATTTTTTATCAGATATTCCTATATACGAAAATGTTAATTCATGCCATTTTAAGCTTTATCTTCCTCTTTCTACACATACTTTAGCTCTTATTCAAAAAATGATATATACTGCCTTTCCATTTAAACTTCAATTATATTACAGCCCAAAAACCGCAACAACTGAGATGCTAAAGCTGCAGATATCATTATTACCAGGCTCATTCATTCATTCATTCAAAATCAATACAAAAGTAACTGCTGAAAGTAAAGGTGTGAGAAGTTTTTGTGGAACAACCACCAACAACAACAACTTAGTGAACAGGTTTAAATTTATTTAGGGCTTTCTGAAATCAACACCGAGGCCATTTTTAAAGTGAAATGAAAGGCAAGCCTTCCAAACTCTTCTGTTACACATTCAATGTACATCTTCTGTATGTACATTTTCATTATCACATGGTTTTTACTAACATTTTCGAAGTTGCAATCTACTGAAATCCGTTTGATAGTTTGCATTAGTCAGTTTGAAAAGGTTGCCATTTCAATCTCACGAGCGTGTGAAATCTCCAGGATAGGATTTGAATCCCCCAGTTCATATAAGGCAGGTTAATGGCAATAATAACAGTATACAGATAATATTCGAACAGATCAGTAACTTCTGAATAAAGTAAAACTAGGCACAAATACAATTCATACACAATTCTATTTACATACACTAAAATGAGCGTGTGCTCATATGTATAAAAGAAAGAATATGCAATATGCAAATTAGTTCCATATTGCCCGTGGAGAAATGAGAGGATCACTTTATTTTGCACAGTACAATCCTGTGTGTGGAATAATTGCTGGTTTTCTTTTTTTTACCTCTTGATGAAACAGTGCATTTTAATAGAAACAGACAAACTTTATTAAGCTTGGGTTTAATTTCCTTTTGAAGAACTGCAAACTCCAGGATCGTCAGTGCAAACTACTGTGTGTACATCCAAGTTAGTTAGAGCTACTAGTTAGTTAGAGCTCAGAAACAACCCAGGAACCACCAAGTCCCAGGCCTGCGATGACCTGGAAGCTGCAGGAACCCCAGTGTCACTGTTTACAGCCAAGTGAGTTTTATATTGTCATAAACTGAGAGGCTGCCATCCAGCTCCAGAATGAATGTCTTCATGTGTGACTAGCATTTGCCGTTGACCAAATGGGCAAATTGATGTATTTGGAGGAGTAAAGGGGAGGCATTCAACCCCAAAGATACTGTAAAGCATGGTGGTGGTAGCATCATGCACTGGGCTTGTTTTGCTGCCAGGGGAACTGAAAGTGGATGTCCATGATGAGTCAATAAACTTATAAAAATTCTTCCCAGGCCCTGCGATGGACAGTCGAACTGTCCAGGGTGTACCCCCACCTTTGCCCAGGGTCAGCTGAGATAGTCTTCAGGCTTCGTGCAACTCTAGTAGGATTAAGCTGTTTGGCAAATGGATGGAAGTGGGGTTGTAGAAAAATGTTTAAATTCCTTTTGAAATTACTTTTACTATGTAAAGCTGTTTTGCGACAATGTCACTTGTAAAAAGCGCTATACAAATAAATCTGAATTGAATTGAATTGAAAGTGATTCTCAACACAAACCAAATAGGGATCTTATAAACTGTAATAAAACAAACAGAAAAAAAAATATCCCATTGGGTTATTTTTTTTTAAATAAATAAACCATTACATTCCACTCAGTGTTATTTATAAAATTAATTACTTTAAAAATGGATGTGATTTCACAAACCCCATCGACCCTTCACCAACCCCATTTTCAAAAACTCTGGCTAATAGAACTTGAAAAAATGTTGGTTGTTATTCGCTCTCTCTCTCTCTCTCTCTCTCTCTCTCATTTTTTTTTACATCCACCACTGTTTTGTCTAGTTCCAGTGTTTGTACCTGTTTTGACCTTGTAGTAAGAGTATTGGAATAGTTTTACCCCCCCCCCCCACCCCCGTCTATTTTCTTACCCATTCTCTTATCTGATTTCCACACGCATCCAAGACTCCATTTACTCTCTCCTAAAACCTCTACTTGTTTCCACATTTCTGCTCCGATTAAAAGCAGGAGCAGGGCCTCAGCTGGCGCGCCAGTGTGTTTATTATAAAGAGGTCATTGTTGTTTAATGACGGGGCGAGCTGTACAGATCTTAGTGTTGTGTGAGAAAGCTGGTACTGTAGCTTTCTCTGCATCATTTCACCTGGAGGTTTTTATTCAGCCTTGAGTTCCCTTTTGTGCCTCCAAGAGAATAGGATGTTTAATTACCATGAACTTCCGTGCTAAATGAGTTTCGATGTGATGCTAAATTGATTGAAACTTCTTTGGATTTGATCAAATAAAGAGTCGTTGTTAAAACTCCTCTACTCTTTTTGGCCCACTCTTGAAATTGGGTATGTTATTTTCCCTGACAAGGGCGGCACAGTGGTTAGCACGTCCGCATCACAGCAAGAAGGTCCTGGGATCAATTCCCAGGCTGAGGCGTTTCTGTGCATGTTCTACCCGTGCTTGTGTGGGATTCCTCCGGGTACTCTGGTTTCCTCCAACATTCCAAAACCATGCACAGTAGGCTAATTGGCTGTTCCAAATCACCTGTAGGTGATAGTGTGAACGGTTGTGCGTGTTGGCCCATGCGATGGGCTGGCAAGTTGTTCAGGGTGTACCCCACCCTCGCCCAGAGTCGGCTGAGATGGGCACCAGCCTCCCCGCGACCCTAACTGGGATTAAGCGGCTTAGAAAATGAATGAATGGATGAATTTTTCCTCACGTGTTATTTAATTCATATTATTTTATATATGGCTAGTAAATTTAATTTTGCCTATATTTATTTTATGATGTATAACATTGTATTTTTTTCAGATTTCATTCTATTCTATTTTTAATAAAATAAAAATGTTTAAATGAAATAAGCCATATCAGTTTCCAGAGACAGCAAATAAAATAAAAATCTGTTTACAGCATTGTTTAGGCTCTTTTTTTCTTCCCACCCTGTAACTAGTTGTTGGTCTGATGAGCATCCTTATACAAAATAATACACAAATATAACACATTTGATTTTGACAAGGAATCTGTTTGAGAGGAAACACTTGTTTATTTTCACAGAACTGGAGTCGATGAACGATGGCCAGTTTTTGTCATATGTTTACAATTTCTTCCGAAATATATATTTTTTCTTCAATTGCTGAGTTTGGTCTGTTGAAACACTTTACTCGGTCCGCATCCAGACCACGTTCTGCCAGTTAATGACCCCCGTCATAAAGATTTAAATACTTTTATGTTCTGGTACAGCTTACTTCATATTTTCATGCAAAGTATGATAATATAAAAAACATTCTCTGGAGTTTAGTCCCAGAAAAATGAAGAATAAATTGTAACTTGAGTTTAAGACCAACCACATCCCTACTTAAATTATTACCATCTAAATTACGAATTACATCTTGGTTGCCTTGAAAAAAAATATGTAAGTCGCTTATATAAGTGCCATTAAAAATAAATAAATAAAAAAAAACAAAAAAAAAAAAAGAAGCCCAATTTCCAAGTTTTCACCCAACAGGTTTTGTTTATTTTTTTTCTTTTCTTTCTTTCTTTCTTTTTTTTTTTAACCTCCGATCTTTCCAGGTTTGGTAGTATCACCATTGGATAAAGTGGACAACCTTTTGCGTGACCTGGATTGTGGATATCTTAATTTGCCAGCAGGAGCAGAGATTTTAGAAATGTAAAGCCTAAATAAGCGGAGAGGTTATGGTGGCTTAGTGGTTAGCACTGTTGCTTCACAGCAAGAAGTTTCTGGGTTTAAATCTCAGCCATTCTCTTTGGAGTTTGCATGTATTGCAGGTGTTTCTGTGGGTTTCCTCCAGGTATGCTAGTTTCTCCCCACAGTCCAAAGACATGCACATCCGGTCAACTGGTTGCAATAAATTGCCCATAGGTGTGAATGTGAGTATGAATGATTGTTTATGTCTGTGTTACTCCTGCAAGACACTGGTGACCTGTTCAGGGTGTAACCCCACCTTTCAGTTGGGATTAGCTGATTGACTGACAGATTAGTAGTACAGATAACAGATAGATGTGTGAAATACTATATGGTGTCCCCCAAGGTTTATTATTGGGCCCATTGTAATTCTCTTTATATCCACCTATTTGACAATAATTTGTCTAACCTTAATAAAGGGTCACTATTGTACCTTCCCAAAATGCCAAAATTGAATACTGCTATGTCCCAACATACAATCATTCATTCTTTCACTTTAGTTAAATTTGACTTTTGGTGGTTATCATAGAATTTTCCTGACAAAGTTTTTACAGGGTAGGTCACTAGGTTTTTCCGCACACCTCAACATTGTCTAGGCTTGGGAATGGCATGCCCCTGTGTTGCCACAGTTGCACTTTTCGGCCACTTACATTCACTCCTAGGGGCAATTTTGAATAGCCAATTACCCTTATATTCATGTCTTTGAACTGTGGAAGGAAATCAGATCACCCAAAAGAAAGCCTTGCATGCAAGAACAATGGGAAAATGCAAACTCCATACAGAAGCTCCATTGCCAATCACAGGATGTTCCTGCTACTAGACTCTCCAACAGTAATGTATTATACATTACTCTTTTGTTACTACTTTGTGCTGTACTTGCCCTTGTAGCAGTCACTTGTTCTTGCATATGACAATCTGAAATTGAACTGATTGCAGATTTCTGCCCCAACATGAAACATACATAAGTCAGTTCTTTCTTTTTCACTTTAGTTTGGGGATTCCTTCTATGTTTATATGTACACCCCTTTATTTTGGACACCTGCTAGTCTTTGCTTTTGCAAATGCAAACTGGCAATGCAAAATTAGACAGGTGGTCAGAAATTGTCATTGGGAGAGAATAAGTGGGACGTGACAAACACACTGACCAGCATGATTTTATTGCTTGTTTCCACAGCGTGGTAGAACAGAGCAAATGACAGATACAACCAACACACCTGGACACACAGCATAAAAAACAGACAATTAACAACCCTACCATAAATAACAAGTCAGTCCTATTGAAAAAACACTGGCTGCTTATCAAATTCTGCAATAAAAACACTCCTGTTTATAACATTAAGGCTCTTAATGGTCTATCTCATGATTGTGATCCTCATTCACCAAGATCCTTAAGGGTTTTATTATTTATTTATTGGTAAAGGTGTTTTCAAGAAAGGTCCTACAAAGTATCAGAGATGCTCTTAAATTTGTTCGGCTGCCACCCAGCTCACACTGCACCCAACCTCAATAGCCCCTCCCACAGGTGGTGGGTCCATGGGAAAGCGGATGTCTGCCCCGTGACCCGACTCCGGAACAAACGGAAGAAGATGAATCCCACTGTGCTATGAATCATCGCTTTGTAAAACAACAAGAATTTCACTTAACCTCTAAAGTAGACTTTTCAATGTAACATTAAAATTTACAAATTTACATCTTGTACTACAAATCCTAAATCTAGAAGTAAAAGTCAATAATATTCTATTAAATACAAAACTTATCATGTTAATAGTGATGTTGCTAAATGGATTTAGTATATACTGCATAGGAACACAAGCAAAAATATACAAACAAACAAACAAGCAAACAAAACACAAATAAGATTTTTATGGCTTATTTTTTACATTATTTTAATCATGACAGACGCAGGTAAGCTCCGTGAACAGGTGCACGTGCTCTGTGTAAGGCTGTCTTTTTGAGTTAATTTAACCTTTTTGTATATATATTGCATGGAAACATGCAAAAGCAAACTAAAACAAGATTCATTGATTCATTCATCCATCCATTTTCTAAGCCGCTTAATCCTAAGGCTCGTGGAGAGGCTGCCGCCCATCTCTGCCGACTCTGGGTGAAGGTGGGGTACACTCTGAACAGCTCGCCAGGCTATTGCTGGGCCAACACACATACAACCATTCACACACACACACACACACATGATTTGGAACAGCCAATTAACCTACCTTATAGTTAATTTTATAAAGAGCATAAGTGTATATAAAGAGCCTACACAGAAAAACAAGAAAAGCAAACTAAAATAATTTTCATTGACGCATTATCCACTCGGGATGATGTCTAATATCGCTAACATATTAATCCATTCAGATTGCATCATTCCAGTGGACTTTTTTTTAGAATTAATAAATTTTTCATTCAGCATTTTCCATGTAAATCACTTATTAAAACTAAACGTGATAAGTACAGTACACACAAATCATTACTGGGTTTTTTTTATGTAACTGAGAAATAGGCATTATGTCTCTTGATCCTCTTACTGATACGCCTCAGCTTCTGTCTTGTTCAAAGGGACATTCCATGTCATTTTCTGAACTGTTTTATCCTTTTTATTAGGGTTGCACGGAGGCTGGAGTCCATCCCGCCTGACTCCAGGTCAAGGCGCGGTACACCCTAGACAGCTCATTAGACCATCGCAGGGCAGAGCCCCCCACATACACACAACCATTCACATTCACACCTGGGGCAATTTGGAACAGCCAATCAGCCTAATGTGCATGTCTTTGGACTGTGGGAGGAAACTGGAGTACCCAGAGAAAACCCACACAATCACAGGGAGAACATGCAGAATTAACAGAGAAAAAAGCTCTTGCTGAGCCCGGGACTCAAACCCAGGACCATGCAAAGGGATAAGAGATGGAAATCATTTCTGACTGATGGCACGTTTGAATGATTTGGTTCATAATTTCATTGTAAGGTGTTGCAGAACAGTACTTTAATATTGTAACTAATCTCTGGTATAAACCCATAGTGATAGTAATTTATTGGAAACGAAAACTAATAGTGCTGCAGACTGCTAAGAACTAAAACAGATAAAAGAATAAATAGTCCAGATTTATGAAGGTCTCAGAAAAGTCTGTTATTTGCTGTTATTTTCACAGCGCAGTAGTGGGAGAGAAACACCTCGCAACCGCACACTCTTCATGTAAAATATCGATCTGGCCGTTGTGGTTATAAAAGGAGTCCTTTGGATTTTTATAGGTCTGGGAAAAAAAAAAAACCTAGAATGTTGACTTTGTTGCAGAATCTTGCCGATTTTCTTTTTTCCCCCCCTTACGATGTAAGCTGTCACTCTCCTTCACCATTTCACCCCAGAGCCTGAACTGAAAGCTATATTTATGTCAAAAGTGTTGTTTAAAATCCCGCAGCTCTGAACTTCTGAAAGCCAATTTGTTTTGACACTTCATCGTCTTGCGTTAGGACCAAATGATATATCGAGCATAGCCTTTGTTTCTGATGTTTCTCTACTGTATCGTGTTGCACACTTGGTTTGAGTTTACGCATGAGCAAATAGTAGCCAAGGTCCAGCTCTCTGTTGACTTAACCTACAATTAGAACACATTTCTCTTGGCCATTATTTCCGTTATAAAGTGCCAAGCCATGTGTTCAGTCAACAGGGACAATCAACTACCTTTTAACATTAACAGTCGCTTGTAATTACATGCAAATTAAAAGCTGTTCAGGCTCTTAAAAATAGAATGTATTCATTTCAAGCAATTTGCTAACTTCTTACTTTATTGCTTTATTAAAAGCCTTTTCTGCCATAAAGAGAACCAGTAAACATAACCACACTTTCTACTTTCTATCAGAGGAGTTAAGCCAAGTTTGTATTACATAACTAATGTACAAATCCTTTATCACAGATCACACGTCATATAAAAGCCGCTGTGACATGAAGCTGATGTTACAAGATGACATTACTTTTTTACATTTTTCCCCCTGTTTTTTCTCCCATCATTTTAGTTGTCACCACGGCCACTACCATCCGGGGAGGGGCGAAAGCATGCACATGCCCCCTCTGTGACATGCGATGTTGCCACCCGCCTCTTTACGAACTGCTGCGCATGCGCATTTGGAGGCGGCCGAACACACTCGGAGGGAACAGGGGAGAGTATGCCATCCCTCCCTACCCCGAGAGCTCGACCAACTCTCCCATGGACTCCTAGTTGCGGATGGCTGCGGCATCAACCTGGATTCAAACTTGCGATCTCCGGGTTGATAGTCACGTACCTTGTCAATGCATGATTATATTAAGCCAGATTACACATTCCTATTACATATTTTAGAGTATTAAGAAAAGTGTTAAAGTTTTTCCCAAAATATTTGATTGACCTTATGGTGTATTTCATACCATAATTTTTCTTCCCGCATGTTCTCGTTAAGGAGGCTAATAATTCTGGATTTGCTTTTAACAATGTAATATTAATCCCTAGACCTTCCTTGGTAAGTCTGAGACTCCACAGTGGAGACAGTGCATGCTAGAACTTCCTTGGTAAGTGTGAGACTCCACAGTGGAGACAGTGCATGCTAGACCTTCCTTGGTAAGTGTGAGACTCCACAGTGGAGACAGTGTGTGCTGATGGACGGCGAGTGATTTTGGATTGGTGATTAAACTGTAATTGGTCATCTTACACTCCAGTTAGTTCATAAGCTTCATTGTCTGATTCTTCAACGTGCAATATCTGAGTTAAGCTATAGCATGACTGCAGTGTACTTTGGCGTTACTTTGCATTAGGAAGCAGGGATGGAGGATAGGATATCATGCCATAGATTTATACTATATATATTGAGTTATAGTCAGGAGTTCATATCAGTATTGTAGACGTTAGTAGACTTCAAACTGGATTTCAGGTGTTAACGCTGGAGACCAATGTGACATTTTTGGTTAAATACTACCGAACCCCCTTATCGGTAGGAATCTTGGAGGTACAAATGAAATTTAAAAGACAGCACTGGTTAGGAGTGTATACTTGTGAAGAATCGGGAATTGGGAAATGTTCATTGGGCTAGTATTCATGAAAGGTAGTGCTAGTCCAAATGCAAGAGCTAGTACAAGTGATCGTTGTCGGTTGTCTATCGCTTTCAACAAAAACTTCTGTGTGCCACTAGGGGTGGACCTTCATGTGGCTGAGGAGGCCAATCCTGGGGTTGCATAAGCAGACATATTAGTGGGAGTGAGAGAATCTGTGCACCGCTGTAATTCTACTCTCTCGGCATTGGAAATCGAACTCCAGTGGTACAGGTGGAGTGTCATGACCAGAGACTTCTTCACCTGCAGCGAATGACCACGTCTTGTCATGCCTTATGTGCTCTACGACACATATTGTCACCTCCTCCATGACCATTGGACCATTGGTCCATCTCCTCCGCTTACTTGGCCGAGTCCAGTAATCACTGAATCAATCACTCATTTTGTCCAGCCACTAAATTCTATTAGGAGTCACGGCTAACACTAGGTGAAGGCGGGATACACCCTGAACAGCTCGCCAGACCATCATAGGGCCAACACACTCACACTCACACCTAGGGGCAATTTGAAACAGCCCATTAGCCTAACGTGCATGTCGTCGGACTGTGGGAGGAAACCAGAGTACTTGGAGGAAACCCATGCAAGCATGGGGGAACATGCAAACTCCGCACAGAAACACACACGCCCGGGACTCGAACCCAGGAGCTTCTTGTTGTGAGGCAGATGTGCTAACCACTACCCACCATGTCACCCATGACTTTTCTTAAGGAGTAAATTAAACTGAGATGTCATTGCAGCATTCGTTTAGTCTTTCCTTTATGGTACATTGTATTTGTCGTCAGGTCAGGACTTCATTTCCCAGAGTGCACCACATGGCTGGCAGGCATGACCACCATATTCAATTCAGCATGCCTACTCTCATTTTCATCCTCATTATTCACACTTTGGTTTCATTTGGCTTGATTGTCTATAGTTTGTTATGTTTTCCTCGTCTATGCACTAGTGCTCCATACCTAGTATTTTTTATTTATTTATTTATTTATTTATTCCCTGTTAAAAAATTTTCTTCACCTGGATAACACGATAGTGTTATATATTGACAGAAAAGACCCATATAAATATATTAAATAAATAAATAGGGCAGCACGGTGGTGTAGTGGTTAGCATGCATGCCTCACATCAAAAAGGTCTAGGTTCAAATCCCGGACTCGGGGCGTTTCTGTGTGGAGCTTGCATGCTCTCCCGTACTTGTTTGGGTTTCCTCTGGGTATTCTGGAGAGCTGTCCAGGGTGTACCCAGTCTTCCCCCAGAGTCAGCTGAGATGGGTGCCAGATTCCCCGTGACCCTAATTAGGATTAATAGGCTTAGAAAATGAATGAATGAATAAAATAAAGAATGCTTGTTCAGGTCACATTTTCTTCTTTATTTTCTCATTTTATTTATTTATTTATTTTTAGAATTCAAGGTGAGTACTGCTCTGATTAGTGTTAGTGTAGACCGTATAAACACATCTGGGACGCTATGTACTGTATGTACAGTACTATACTACATGCTGTTCATTTTATTATTTAAAATAATCTCGGAAGTAGCTACATTACCTAATTTTAAATACAACTAACTTTAATCCAAATATTTTGGATTTATGGCTCCATCTCTGAATATGAGTAAATTTCTGCTCATAAATATTGACATAAGTTTTGAACTTAAGTCGCCTACTCTGAATACATAAATGACTAAGCACTCTTGGTCTCCAGCCATGTTTAGTAAATTTGTGCAGACTGTTCAGTGGTAGAACATCTGACGTAAATGTTTGTTTATGAGCTGGTGATTTTAAGAGGTGCTGACAGAAGACTATAACCACGAGTGTGCCGATAAAGGTCCACCGTCCGCTGAAGGAAAAAAACAAACAAAAAAACATGGATGAGTCAAGCATGCCTGTCCTCGGTTTTTGTTCTGGGCCTCTTTTACTTCAGTTGCCATTAGCTCACAGACAGAGATGGGGTCAGATGATCCTCGGTTTCTGGCTCATTACCATTCGTCTTTGTATGCTGTGTTTATACGTGTTTGGTTTTAGAAAAGAAAAATGCGACCCTTTTTTGGCTTTACAACAATGAGTTCTGCAAGACGCTCTTGTATTTATCCTTCGCTTGTTATTGCTTCTAAATTAATAAACGATCTTGAATGACTGAGATGTGCATCAGCAATTACTGGATAGATTAAACATCACTGTGAGTGAGTTACTGATGTGCTGCTAAAATAGATCACTTTGTACTTATTAAAAAGAACAGAAAGTAAGATGAGATGGTGGGCGGCACAGTGGTGTAGTGCTTAGCATGTCCACCTTGCAGCAATATGTCCCGGGTTCAGATCAGCGAGGGCATTTCTATGTGGAGTTTGCATGTGGATTTCCTCTGGGTGCTCCGATCTCCTCCCACAGTTTAAATACGAACACATTAGGCTAACTGGCTGTTCCAAATTGCACCTAGGTGGGGATGTGATCGTGAATGGTTGTGTGGGTGTTGGTCCTGCGATGGTCTGGCGAGCCCATGAGAGACTTGAGAATTAGCAGTTTGGCTCCCTAATATTGGAGTCAGACAATCTCTCACTCACTCATCTGCCAAGCCACTTAAACCTTTTAGGGTCATAGGGAGGGCAGAGCCTATCTCAGCTGACACTGGGCAAAGGTGGGGAACACTCTAAAAAGCCTACCAGACCATCATAGTGCTAACACACACACACAAAACCTTTAACATTTGCATGCACACCTAGGGGCAATTTGGAACAGCTAGTTAGCCTAATTGCATGCCTTTGGGAGAAAACTGGATTACCTGGAGGAAACCCATGCAAGCACAGGGAGAACATGCAAACTCCACACAGAAACACCCTTGCTGAGCCCAGGACTTGAACCCAGGACCTTCTTGCCATTAGGCGGACATGCTAACCACTACACCACTGTGCCACGCTGGAAACAGGCAACCCCGACTTAATAGGGCTTATTGAAATCCAGTTCTTTTTCATTGCACTAGAAGCTTGAACTATAAATAGAGGGGTGCTTGGAGTGCAAGGTACCTCCACCATGCAGCATGGATAATGTAGTAAATAGGTCTTATATGGTTAGTGATTGTAATCACCCATGTGCTCGAAATGGCTGGGCTGGGATTTGACCTTTGAAGGTCACTGCAGGTCAAAAGTATTTTTTCCTCATTTTAAAGTTCATACATGGTTTCCTATTTGCGTTCCATAGTAACAGCATGTCTATCGGCATTCGTTTCAACATTACAAAAGGTCAAAATCCTGCAACCTTTAGTTTGACCTTTCAAGGTCACTCAAGGCCAAAAACGATTATGCCATTTCAAAAGCATTCATATGGTTTCAAATCTGTCCCTTAATGTATCTAGGGGTCGGTCTCACTTTGTTTCTTAGATATAAGCAATATAAATTTTTTTATGGCAAATGTCTGCTTATAAAACGTTGTGACCTTGTTCTGACCTTAACCTTTGACCTAGATATTCCAAGACCAGGTCATCTCTGGGACTCATGTACTGTAGTGTCCCCACCAAGTTTGGTGAAAAACATTGCATGGGTGTGGTCAGGAATTTATTCACATGGAAAGTGACAAACAGAAAAAAAAAAAGCTGGAGACTACAACATCTACCACAAAACAAAGTTTTGGTGGAGATATTGTCAAAACAGGGCAGAATAGGCATACTAGTTGAAGCTGACAGAAAGGCTACAGTGAATCAAATAACCACTCTGTACAAAAGTGGTGAGAAAAACATGTCAGAATGCACAACAAACCGCTGCCATGAAGCGGATGGTTTACAAGGGAAGGGAGTATCACACTATCAGCAAAGAATAGAGGTCTGGTTTCTATAAAATCTGAGAGCATCTCAAAAAGTGCAACATGTCAGACCTTCAAGAGAAAAAAAAACACGTCTTGATTCACTTGTCAGCCAATAGCAGGGATTTGAACCTACATCGGGCACAGACTCACCCAGTCTGGACCTCTGAAGATCAACTGTCCACTTTTATTATCCTTAAGTAAAGCGAAAGGAATAAATCACTGTTTTTCAGTGGCAAAAGAGGCTTTGCTTGAGACATGCAATGTCTCCTTGTGCCTTACTAGCAAAAACCTAGCAAGTCCAAAATTTGAAGAAATTGGGATTTTGTTCAAAATGAAGTTATTAGGTTCTTCTATAATCTATACTCACTCACTCATTTGCCGAACCGCCTATTCCGACGAGGGTCATGGGAAGGATGGTGCCTATCTCAGCCGACACTGGGCAAGGTCAGGGTTCACTCTGAACAGCTCGCCAGACCATCACAGGGCAACACACACACAACAACCATTCACACTCCCACTCACACCTAGGGGCAATTTTTGGAACAGCCTTTGGTAAGCCTACTGTGCATGTGTAGCATCTGAAGATGTTGTTTTCATGCCATGCACAATTGTATTTAATACACCTGCCAGTAGGGACAGAATCTTAAATTACTGTCAGTCAAGTGATAGCAGAAGAAGAAGGGCTGCCTGGTGTGAGAGGGGGCCCTTGGTGTGTGTGTATATATGAATGGTGCTGCATTATTGAGTTCGGATTGTGCTGCTCATCCTATCTGTTTAATAAAAAGACAAAGCTTTACCTACACCATACCATCGTCGCCTGAGTGGTGAAACATGTCTTTGGACCGTGAAAGAAACAAAAAAAACAGAGTACCTGAAAGAAACCCACTCAAGATGCATGGGAAATACATGCGAAATCCTCACAGAAACACCCGAGCCTGGGAATAGAACCCAAGCCCTTCTTGCTGTGTTCCAACCACTATGCCACCATACAGGCCAGTCTATAGCCTATAATGTATGTAAATTATTCATTCATTCACCCATTTTTGATTCTAAGCCGCTTGATCCTAATTAGGGTCGCGGGGAGGCTGGCGCCCATCTCAGCCAACTCTGGGTGAGGGTGGGGTACATCATGGACAGCTCGCCAGGCCATCGCCGGGCCAGCACACATACAACCATTCACAATTAGCCTACTGTGCATGTTTTTGGACTGTGGGAGGAAACCGGAGTACCCAGAAACCCACACAAGCACAGGGAGAACATGCAAACTCCACACAGATAGGCCCAAGCCGAGGAATCAAACCCAGGCCTTCTTGCTGTGAGGCGGACATGCTAACCACTGTGCCGTCCTCTATGTAAATTAAAAATATCTAAAATAAATACCCATATATACAGAGAGTTTATCTGGGAAAACCTGTCAATTTAACAAGTTTCCAGCAGTCTGTGGAGGGCTGGTAGCAAGTCTGGTTATGAATTTTTCTGTGACATTTAAAGACATGATGTCAAAACCAGAGAAAGGAGGTCCATGAATGAGCAAATGCCAAAATGTGTTACCTTAAGAAAAGAAATATATTTTGCCTAAATAGTCTGAAATTATTTTTTTTAGAGTTTCCCATCCATCCTCTACCTACACTGCTTATCTTTTAGGGTCATGGGGAAGTTTAAAGCAATCCCAAGTGCCTTCAGATGAAAGGTGGGGTTACACCCTTAACAGGTAGCCAGTCTATCACAGGACGAACACAGACACAGGGGCTAACACACCACAGTCAAGTGAATATCCATGGGCAAATTAGAGTAGCCAGTTGACCTAATGTGTAATTCTTTGGACTGTGAGAGGAAACCAGAATACCATGAGGGAACCCACAATAAAATTCAAAGTCCACACAGAAAGTACCCAGTCGGTGAGGTTCGAACCCAGAATCTGTTTGCTATGAGGTGATCATGCTAACTGCTACTCCACCATCACAAACCCTCTCTCATCACTCAATTGCCAAACCGCTCATTCCTACTAGGGTCATGGGGAGGTTGTGCCCATCTCAGCCAACAATGGGCGAAGGCAGGGTACACCCTGAACATTCGTCAGACCATCACAGGGTCGTGTAGATGCCTTTGGACTGTGGGAGGAAACCGGAGTACCTGGAGAAAACCCACACAAGCACAGGGAGAGCATGCAAACTCCACACAGAAACGACCCGAGCCCGGGAATTGAAACCAGGTGCCTCTTGCTGTGAGGTGGATGTGCTAACCACTACACCACCATGCCTCCCCATAACGGATAGTTGTTCTAGGAAATGAGGAAAGCATCACCTCTTTCAGAAGAGTGTGAACCATCAGTAGTTGCATGTTATCTATAACATTTGCAATTCTGTAAATGTGGTATTACTTTAAAAGATGTGTTTGTAGAATATAAAGCTGGACATCTTGCTTGTGATGGGCTGGATATCTTTATATTGGGTGCACGCATGCTGTAAGCATATGCAAGATCACATCCATATCAAGGTTAAAGGAAACCGTTTTCGTTTTTGGGGTGGGTGTTGGTGGTGGGGTACTTAAATCTAGAAAGCACGCTAGTCCAATTTTATATCTAATGTAACCCAAATATCCTTCTGCTTTTACTGAGAAATGGATCTCACAGGGACGCCATCAAATGTAGCACGACTCCAAAACACCCGCGTAACGTCCTCATTTTCTTTTGATAAAGCTTTCGAGACAAATGTATATTTTCTTGCAGATTTAGACAGCAATATCTGTGAGGTCGCTATGGAGAAAGATAATGACGCGAATGGGCTTGTTTGTGTGAGAGACATAAGCAACGGTTTGCCATTCAGCGCTAATGCATTCAATCATTTGGCTGAGCTGAAGGGCTATGGGTAAGAGGATGCACTGTTGATTACCTGTAGACACTCCAAACACAAAGCCCCAGCTGCTTTCTCATGTCCCTGCCAACAAGAGAACGAACGATTCGGCCTTGAAGGAGGGAGGGAGGGAAGGAGGAACATTTTGAAGGAGGGAGAAGAGGGGGGGAAATAATTGAGGTGTTAAAAAAAAAGGACGCTATTCCTGGAACTGCAATTGTGCATAAAAATGAATATGTAGGATTACACAGAGAAATGATGTACTATACAACCGTGCCTACTTGAGGATTATTATCGGGTGTATTATACATTAATATGCAGGTTGTGGCCTGACTCACATTTCAACATTGTGGAATAATTCATGCCTGATTGCTTCTGCTAAGGTGCCATAGCAACCGGGGGGCAATTTGCTCTCTGAAGATACTGAGCTAGCTTTTTGTCTCGTCTTTCATTCTTTTTGCAAGAAAATAAAGGTTCTCTCTTACACTATATAACAGTATCATGCACACTGCACCTAAATCTCCTAAATCAGCTCTTGAGTCTATTAGCACCTTTACAAACCTTTTAAATAATATAGAAATTGTGCCAGACTAATATTTTAAACTTTTTTTTTTTGGTTTATCTTACCTAAAGTCCTTGTCGCATGCGTCGCACGACAGGTATATCCTCTTGAGACCTGACTGTACTCAAATGAGGACATCATATTTTCTCCCAACTACACTGTGCTTATGTCCTTGTTTGAACCTCAGAATTCCATTGCCCTGGGTTTACACTAGGGCACGATGTCCGCGATTTGAGAAAATTGTGAGGAGCGAGGGGGATCATGGGATCAAATCATGATGATCCCGAGGGAACTTGGTGAAATCGTGATGATCCTGAGGGAACTTGGTGGATTCGTGATGATCTCGAGGGAACTTGGTGGAATCGTGATGATCTTGAGGGAACTTGTTGGATTCGTGATGATCTTGAGGGAACTTGGTGGAT
>JBCNYH010000014.1:18840777-18850832 GCA_039654325.1 Tandanus tandanus
TCGCTCTTCCACACACACACACACACACACACACACACACACACACACACACACACACACACACACACACACACACAAGAGTGTCAAACTTTAAAAAAAGCATTTTCTGTACGAGTGAAATGCAGTGCATGAATGTTCCCTGTACTCGGAAGAAAAAGTTCTCAAGTTTTCACAGTCAGGAAGTGCTTTAAAGGTTCTGGGTTTGAGTCCTGGGTTCAGGGGTTTCTGTGTGGAGTTTGCCTGTTCTCCCAGTGCATGTGTGGCTTTCCTCCGGGTACTCCAGTTTCCTCCCACAGTCCAAAGACATGCACATTAGGCTAATTGGCTGTTCCAATTTGCCCCCAGGTGTGAGTGTGATTGGTGGGGTGTGTTGACCTTGAGATGGTCTGGTGAGCTGTTCAGGGTATACCCGGCCTTTTCCAAGTGTCGGCTGAGATAGGCTCCAGCCTCCCAGTGACCCTAATAGAATGTGGATATAGAGGATTATGATTTCCACCATGATTAATTAATCGATAGTAAATGAAGTACTGTCAGAAAACTAAACAAAAACAAACATGCTACAAACCTAGCTATAGTCACCCCTGAGGGGTCCTTAGATGCTACTTTGAGAACCAGGGCTCAACTGAACAAACATGAGTCCATCAGCCAATCAGAACGTGAGAATATAAAGGAACCCCCCCAGTTCTGAGAGTCTATTCAATATTGGACATCCTTTCTTTCTCTGAACTTGCAATTAAGGATACAATCTCCTGCTAAAGTTCTATCAGCTGTAACCGGAGTGAAAATGCACAGAGTAAGTGAGATGGATGCGGCTTGTGTTTGTAACCTGAAAAGGCTGTCTCTGATAACTACTATTACTGTGAGTTAATGTGTTGTAGAGACCTTGAAACTGATGGAGAGCTCTGGTTTTGGCTGTGTAAAAGACAGAAGCTTAAAACTGCTCGCAAGACACACACACACACACACACACACACACACACACACACACACACACACACACAGAAAGCAGGAACAGCTCGGATTCCTCAGCGTGTTAGTTAATTTTTATTATCTGGAAAATTTGAGGAGTAAATGTGGCAGGACATTTACAAAAATGCCTCAGAAGGTCCAGGGTTTGATTCCCAAGTTCGGGCGTTTCTGTGTGGAGTTTGCATATTTTCTCTGTGCTTGTGTGGGTTTCCTCTGGTACTCCAGTTTCCTCCCACAGTCCAAAGACACGTACATTAGGTTAACTGGCTGGTCCAAATTGCCACTAGGTGTGAGTGTGAATGGTTATGTGAGTGTGTTGCCCTGCGATGGCCTGGTGATGTACCCTGCCTTCACCCAGTGTTGGCTGAGATAGGCACCAACCTCCCTGCAACCCTATTAGGATTAAGCGGTTTGGCAAATGAGTAAGAGAGTAAGTTTAACAGTAGATTTTAGAATGCAACTGCAGGACTTCTAGTTTAAAAAGAGAAATCTATTCAATTAATTTTTGGATGATGGGAAGTAGGGCAAGTCGTATAATTATAGCATTTTTCGTGGGATGTAACCTACATAGAATGATTTCTGTATTATAGAGTGATTCTTAAGATAGCTGTCAAAAATGAGCAGATAATCAAGAATCAAGATCTTTATTTGGCATCACAGCAAGAACGTCCTGGGTTTGAGTTACAGTCTCGGCGAGGGCGTTTATGTATGGACTTTGCATGGTCTCCCGATGCTTGCGTGGGTTTCCTCCGGGTTATCTGGTTTCCTCCCACAGTCCAAAGACATGCACATTAGGCTCACTGGTTGTTCCAAATTGCCCCTAGGCGTGAGTGTAAGTGTAAAAGTTTGTGTGTGTTGCCCTGCGATGGACTGGCAAGCTATTTGTGGTGTACCCTACCTTCGCCCAGTGTTAGCTGACATAGGCTCCGGCCTCCCTGCGGCACTAGTAGTAGGATTAAGTGGTTTGGCAAATGAGTGAGTGAGTGAGTGAGATCCTTTCCTTTCAGTTACACATTCTGCAAAATTTTATTTAGCTTCAAAAAGGAAGTAATATTCATTAATAATCTAGATGTAAGTAATTATGGGGAGGCATAGTGATTAGCACGTCCGCCACGGAATAAAAAGCTCCTGGGTTTGAGTCCCGGACTGAGGGCGTTTTTGTATGGTGTTTGCATGTCCTCTCCATGCTTGTGTGGGTTTCCTCTGGGAACTTCAGTTTCCTTCCACAGTCCAAAGACATGCACATTGGGCTAATTGGCTGTTCCAAATTGGCCCTGTGTGTGTGTGTGTGTGTGTGTGTGTGTGTGTGTGTGTGTGTGTGTGTGTGTGTGTGTGTGTGTGTGTGTGTGAATGATTGTCTCTGTTGGTTCTGTGATGGTCTGGCGAGCTGTTCACCATGTACCCATTTTGCCTGAGATAGGCTCCAGCCTCCCTGCAACTCTAGCAGGATAAATGAATGAATTAATCAATTTATGTCTAACGTGCCTATGAAATATGTTTTATACCTTATGTATAACTTTCTGCTGTGTACTTACATGGTATTTAAAGTAAATTCATTCACTCATTCATTTTCTAAGCCGCTTAATCCTAATTAGGGTCGCTGGGAAGCTGGAGCCAATATCAGCCGACTCTGGGCGAAGGCGGGGTACACCCTGAACAGCTCGCCAGGCCATCGCAGGGTCAACACACATACAACCTTTAACACTCACATACACACCTAGGGGCGATTTGGAACAGCCAATTAGCCTACTGTGCAGGTTTTTGGACTGTGGGAGGAAACCCGGAGGAAACCCACGCACGCACATGGTGAACATGCAAACTCCACACAGGAACCACTATGCAACCATGCTTTATACAGTACAATAATATTTAAACTTCGTGTTGCATGGAAACCAGTCCAGTTCAGAATAAGCGTTTCAATTATTTCTTGCCAACTTTAGCCACTAATTACTACACAAGACAACACAGAGACAAAATAATGGCTGTGACTAATTACTTACACTTTAAAAATCATTGCCTAATTAACTTTTTACTTCTAAATTATTATTTATGCGGTGCAAATAGGATTGCTAATCGTTTTAGTCCAGAATATACCGCATTATAATTATTTTATTTTTGTTTTTGCAGTAGAACATTAAAAGATTTTTGGCATTTTTAGATTTTGATTGTTTTTTTTTTATTATTGTGGCTGGGTTTAAAGTTGACAGTCTTGTGTTAAAAAAAATAAAGAAAGAAATGAATACAAATCTAAATCTAGCACAGAGCGTCTCCCTACAGAATAAAGTGTGCAGTTTTGGGAGAGTGCAGGTTAAATCAATTTCGACATTCTGATGAGGTCATGAATTTTAGAGCATATGAAACTGTCAAGCAGGAAAAAAAAGGGGGGGAGAAAGATGGAGATAGACAAAAAGCAAAAGAGATTGTGTTTAATGGTACTTATGGCTGTAGAGAGCAGAAACCTGAGAGAAGGAAGTGAGCGAGAGTCGTCATTTTCCCTCCATATCTATCAGAATGATGAAAAGTGCTATCTGCATTGCAGCATATCAAGAGTTCATTTTCACCAGTACTGCGCTGTTTCACGCTAAAGAATGTGCTAAAATGGCCCATCCAGTGAAATGGAACAGATGAAAGACTTCAAGATGAAACAACATGGCTAAAAAATTATGTGTCTACTGAATAATTTATGGATCGTGTCTGTGTGGGTGAGAGATGGGGAAAAGAGAGAGCTCATACTTCTCTTCCAGTTGAATGCATGTTTACACCTCAAGTCTCTGATTTGATCTCGAAACCATGTGCCTGTTTTTAGATATTTAAATTTTTCATCTGCCATCATTCTTCTGCAGTGTGTACTCTTAATCGCACTGAAATCAAAAAAGGAAAATTAGTAACAACTTGCTTAGCTTGATATAAAGATGGATGATAAGTGGGGCGTCACAGAGTTAGCGCAGTGGTTAGAACGTCCACCTCATAGCAAGAACGTCCTGGATTTAAGTCCTGAGCTCTGCAAGGGCGTTTCTGTATGGAGCTTGGATGCCCCCACCCTACGGGCTTACATGGGGGAACCTCTGGGTAGTCCGGCTTCCTCCTTCAGTCCAAATAGATGTACATTAAGCAAAGTGTTTGTTCCAAATTGCCCTTAGGTGTGAGTATGAGTGTGAAAGTGTGTGTGTGTGTGGGTGTGTGTGTGGGAACTGAGACGGACTGGCAAGATGTTCAGAATGTACCCCTCTGTTGTATGAATGAGATACAAATCGAAGCTGCTCTATATAGGGATGTCTTGCATACAGGCCATAAGTAAAGAAGAGTAAAGTTTTATTACAATGTGTAGACGAATACAAGGGCAAGTGCAAGTTATATGTTTGTGACTTGTAATGTCCCCACTTTCTATGCTTTGCTAAGGAATTTTATATATAAGTTCATGTGCAGGCTCAAGGGATCTAGGAATGGAATTATAACATCTTTGACTGACCCTAGTTTGAGTGACTTGGGATACACCTCCACGTTTTGGAAATATTGGCACAAATAACTGTATGTATTTTAATTGCTGACCATGGACAGGCATTGTATGTCTGTGATATTATCTAAGTGTTTGTAGTGTGTGTGTGTGTGGACTTCATTCATTCATTCATTTTCTGAACCGCTTAATCCTAATTAGCCCTTATTGCGAGGGCAGAGTACACCCTGGACAGCTCGCCAGGCCATCGCAGGGCACACATACTATAGTAAAGATTAATTAAAAAAATGAATGAGTGTGTGACTCTGGGCGAGGGCAGAGTACACCCTATATCACACTTACAATTTTTTAGCTCCCACCCACAAAGCTCCCACCCACATTAGGGCAGCCATGGCCTAATGGTTAGAGAAGCGGGTTTGAAACCTAAAAGGTCCCTGGTTCGATTCCCGAACCAGCAGGAAAAAAAATGGGTGGCGGTGGAGGAGTGAGCTGCACTTTCCCTTCCTTCACCTTCATGGCTGAAGAGCCCTTGAGCAAGACACCTAACCCCCAACTGCACTCCGGGCGCCCCAGTGTGTGTGGCAGCCCACTGCTTCTAGTGTGTGTGCTCACTTTGGATGGGTTAAATGCATAGGCAATAATTTCCCTTGTGGGATTAATACAGTATATCAAAACAAATAATAAATCAAAGTGGCATGGGAGTTATAGCAATGGGTTCCATCCGTCTGTTACACTTTAGTTTCCAGACATTTACTTGCCGCATGCTGAAGTTTTCAAACTTGGTATGCTGGCTCACTACTATGAGTGCTAGGATGAGTTTGTGTGTGAGTGACCTTATTAGGTTTCCGGACATTTACTTGCCGCACGCTGAAGCTGGGGCTTTCAAACTTGCTATGCTTGATCTATATTGGCATATTATCAAAAGGTTCTTTCGGCAGGACCGTCTGGACCTCTGTGGTCTATTTTTTTATTCTGTACTTAATACACGGATTGGTCAATAATGATATTCAATGCCTTGTTCCTTTTGTATAACAGTGTTAAGTATACGATTGTTAGCAGAAGCAGTAAAATCAATTTTTAAATAAAAATAATACTTTTTAATGCCATTAATAAATGATATACCTTGCAGTGAGCTGCTCATTATTGTGAAATAAACCCTTTCAGGGTTATTCGAGACCTTGTTACAATCAATCATCGAATTAAACCAGTTAAGGTGGTAGGAGTATGTTGTGAACATGCCCAAAACATCATCATTCGACCATTCCACTCAAGAACATCCTCACGCCACACTCTGCAGCCCAACACTGCGTTAGCGAGATCCGCCCTGTCAGTTCCCGAATCTCTTGTAATCACATGTGGGAATGTCAGTTTCATAAAAGGAGGAATTGGGTGATCTCACCCTTTGCTCGTTGACAGTGCCTGTTAAATTGGCGCCGGTGCTTTATGAGCTTCCATGAGTTCGTGGGACATTTACCATATATCTGCTCACGTGTCATGTGCTCGAAAAAGCAGATGTTTTAAACATGGAGCAGGTTCATGTAGGTTGCATCTAACCACTGCTGTCCCAACATTAGTGTCTGTCTCAGATCCATATAAAAAAAAGAAATGGCCAGTCGGACGGCTCAGAAAACGATGGGAGGACCAGACAAAAGAGATGAAAAATACTTTAAAAAACTGAAGTCTAGGGCCGTGGACAGAATCGCCTGGAAGGGACTGACCCAGAAGTTGTCAAACAGCAGGCCCACTCTCCTACAGTCATCAGGGTGAAAAGTGTTTTCCAAGTAGCCATTTATTAAATAGTGTAACATATAGCGAGTTGCTTATTATTGTGAAATGGATTTCTTTATGGTGATGCAAGACCTCCTGATTCTCCTATCAGGGCTTATTTTGAAATAATAATAAAGCTTACTGTATGTTATTCCTTACCTAAATTTATTGTCATAAAAAAATCTAAACTTAAGTCAGTAACACCTACTCGATTCATCGTCCTTTCATTTTCTGAACCGCTTAATAATTAAAAAATGAATGAGTGTGTGAGGATTTATTCATCAGCGAAATAGCATAACCCCACCAAGACGACAATGAAGTGCTTGTTGGAGTTGAATTACAATGCACATTGTAAAAACAGTTTAAAACAGTTGTGATATTCAAGTGAACGTTTGAGCAAAATAATAACCATCTCTAGTTACTTCTTACTTCCTGCGGTTGATACGCGAATGAACAACTTCTCGCCAGAACTCTGTTTTCCATTAGCTTTTTCGCCCAATGATTCTTGCCTCGTTAGTGGGAAAGCTTGTGCACCCTGTTGATCCAATGAGCCATACCAGCGGGAGCCAATCTCCTGGCAGGTTCCACCAGGGGTAGAGGTAGCAGGTAGGGGTCAGGCTAAATGAAAATCACCTAGAGGAGTAAACGTCAGTGATAACAAATCATGAAGTAGGCAGCAGTGACTCATTATGTGGCAGAACGTTTAACCAACAACAAGGTTCGATTTCGGATCAGCCATTCTAATCAGCAAGATGATGATTAGTTCTTGCTGAAGTGTAGTTTGGATGTTCTCCCTGTGCTTGCGTGGGTTTCCTCCGGGTACTGCGGTTTCCCCCAACAGTCCAAAAACATGCACAGTAGGCTAACTGGCTGTTCCAAATCGCCCCTAGGTGAGATTGTGAGTATGAATGGTTGTATGTGTGTTGGCCCTGCAATGGCCTGGCGAACTGTTCAGGGTGTACCCACCTTCACCCAGAGTTGGTTGAGATTGGTGCCAGCCTCCCTGCGACCCTAATAAGAATTAAGTGGCTTTGAAAATGAATGAATGAATGAATTCTAGTCCGCAGGATACTGCTAGAGATTTAGAAGTTGCACCCATTTCTTCTCACAACACAATCAACAAGATGTCAAAACAAAACAAACGCACCAGGGTTAAAGCCCCTGCCCAACCTGTAACGTCTACAGTTGCATTGTTTCTTGTCCCAGCCACAATGACGATCTTTTACCAAACCTGCAGGCCTGACAGTGTATCAGGTATCGGAGAGAGACAGGCATGTTTTATAATTTTATTATATAAATGTCCCTTTGCAACTGTAATTAATTAGCACCTTAATGTCCATACCATACGACCTGTTAGGAACAGGGAAGACAGGAACTTTCGTTTCATGCATCCAGACTGAATATTGAGAATAAACATTCACAAAGGTTGTTCCCAAAGTCATTTCCATACTCTGTAGTCATCATCATCATCATCATCATCATCATCCGCTTGATAGTGGGGGCAGCATCCTAAGCAGTGAGGTCCAGACGTCCCTCTCCCCAGCCACTTCCTCCAGCTGTTCCGGGGGGACACCGAGGCGTTCCCAGACCAGCCGGGAGACATAGTCCCTCCAGCTTGTTCTGGGTCCACCCCGGGGTCTCTTCCTGGTTGGACATGCCCGAAACACCACGCTCGGAAGGTGGTATTCTAATAAGATGCCCAAGCCACCTCAACTGGCTTCTCTCAAAGCGGAGGAGCAGCGGTTCTACCCCGAGCTCCTCCCAGATGGCCGTGCTTCTCACCCTATCTCTGAGGGAGAGCCCCGCCACCCTGCGAAGGAAACTCATTTCAGCCGCTTGTATCCGAGGTCTTCTTCTTTCGGTCACTACCCAAAGCTCGTGACCTCATGAGGGTAGGAACGTAGATCGATACGCTGTAGTAATATACCAAGACTCTATTTCAAATTTCCAAACATTCCATTATTCCAAATTTGAGAATTGATGTATTTTCCCCCCACTGTCAACCTGAGCTGTGTTTCTTCGTGCGTTATACAGCGAGAGACGTTGTGCTTCAGTGTTCATGTACGACTTTACAGGAAAGTTTCATACAGGCATCTGTGTGCAGCAGCTGTTCCATTGTAATTGCCGCAAGACTTAATAAACGATGGCCACGGCAGGAGCGCATTATAGATGCGATTTAAATGAGCCAAATGGGAGCAGGCTGTCTGCTAGGGGAGTATAGACTCCTCGTAATGTGCTGCTTGTACTTTATTTTGTACCACATTAAAGCTACAACTATCTTCTGGCAACAGATCGCTTTTTAGAGCTTTCAGGTCACTATCGATATCATCATTTTTAGTTCTCATTACAGGTTAAAAAGTGTGTCAGGGAACATAAAAACATGGTACGTTTATATTATATTACTGTATTAGCAGAGCCGATCCATCACGTCCACCCATTCATGCTCTCATCAATAGAACTGGTGGAAAAATATTCTGAATATGAAACAGCTTTTCCAAAAAGTTATTTTTTTTTCTCCCTTTGTGCATGTCATGTGGATTGAAGCACTGAATGACTTCAGGGTTTCTGCTACTGTGACACAGATGTTAAATAGGTCTCAGTCAATCAGTTAATTAATGAGGTACATCGAAATAAGCACCAAAACACAGCAGTTCATCAAAAAAAACAAAAACAATTAATAACAAAAAATAAAATAAAAAAAAGATCACAAATTCCACCCTGGATTGTACTTCATTACTGTTTTAACTCAACCACAAAGTATTAAAAGTACTTTATACATCACACACATAATAAAAATGGATACCGACACCACAAAAATAGTAATGTCTCATTTAATGCTTTGATTTTATTGCTATGCAGACACAGCTATACAATTAGCACTCTCACCTCACACCAAGAAGGTCCTGGATTTGAGCCCCTATAACCAGCGAGCCCGGGCATCGAATCCAGGCCTTCTTGCTTTGAGGCAGACGTGTTAACCACTGTGCCTCTGTGCCTCCCTACATCAGGCTAATTGGCTGTTCCAAATTGCCCCTAGGTGTAAGTGTGACTGGTTGTATGTGTGTTTCCCTGCAATGGTCTAGTGAGCTGTTCAGGGTGTACCCCGCATTCACCCAGAGTCGACTGAAATAGGCTCCAGCCTCATTGCGACCCTAGTAGGATGAAGTGGTTTGGCGGATGAGTGATGAGTGAGTGATATTTTCGCCAGAAATTTTGAATAGCTTACTTGGCTTAAATAGAAATAGGAAGTGTGGAAGAAAGGAAAGGAAATGCCTCGTGTTACTTCCATGGTGTCCTCTCGCTCCTGTAGTAGACTCTGGTTGAACCAGGACAAAACTCTAACTGAAGATTAACAGTAACACAGCAATACTTTCTAGGAACAATTAACCAGGAACATATTCACACTCATTCACACCTAGGGGCAATTTGGAATAGCCAGTTAGCTTAATGTGCATGTCTTGGGACTATGGGAGGAAACCAGAGTACCTGAAGGAGATCCACGCCAGCATGGGGAGAACATGCAAACTCCATACACAAACACCATAGCCTGGGACTCGAACCCAGGACCTTCTTGCTGTGAGGTGGACATGCTAACCACTACTTCACCATGCCACCCCATTCAAATATGTTATATATCACCCTATTATCTTCTCATCACACAATGTGTAGCTTAGATGCTATGATCATACTGTGAATGCTAATTATAATTTATTGCTGAAAAAAAAAAAACCCAATGCAGTAAAGATACTACGGAGCCCCTAAAGGGACATGAAAAAAAAAAAAAAGATGTGTTTCTCGAGAAACTCGGGAAAGTATCGCGTGCGCACGAGAAACTATCGCGTGCGCACGAGAAAAGGGGCATGGG
>JBCNYH010000014.1:18856826-18878892 GCA_039654325.1 Tandanus tandanus
ACAGTATCACTAGCTTTTTTTTTGTGAAAATGGCTCTTATCGCTTTTTGGAAAACAGCTGTTCTTTTTATATATATATATATATATATATATATATATATATATACACACACACACATATATGTGTGTGTGTGTGTGTGTGTGTGTGTGTTTGTGTCATCAACAAGAAAACAAAAAACAAATTGTTGTTGCAGTAGGAGCAGTGGCTACTGTGCTGTGTTAAATTTATTTATTTAATTATTTGGGTTGTTTTTTTTCATTATTTATTTATGCTCAAAATCTTGTAATGTACAAGTGTGTAGGTGAAAACATTTTCAAGAAAAATGAACACTGTTAAAGCGAATTGAAATTAATTGCATCTTCATTAGTATTCGTCCTGCAGCCGTCAGTGGAATCTGAAAGTAGGACACCGCTTTTAATTAACCTATGCAAATGATGTTACACGCACACAATTTGTATTAGTTTGAATAACATTGCGTGTTCTTCTCGATAAGGATTACTTGTTTTATTCCGAAATGTTGATCTCATTGCAGCTGTATTCCTCTTTGAGCCACTTCCTTTAGAGCACACTGACACTGACATTGTAAGATGTTCCTACTTTGGAACTGAAGTAGAAAGCCAGAGCCCACTTTCAGCACTGAGCTGAATTTAATTGGAACAGCTTTGGCAGGATGGAGAGAGAGTGAGAGAGAGAGAGAGAGAGCGAGAGAGAACAAGAAAATATTTGTTCTCTGGCATGAATGAGGACAGTGAGTTTGGCACTGATACAACATAAAGTGCACAAATTACTAGCGAGGAGCACAATTCTGGGAACATTGGTGTAATGTACATTGTTATGATAGACATTTTCTACAGTGCTCATTTCGGTATTTCTCTATGAACGCTTTGAGAAAGGAAATGTTAACCTGAGAGTCCTCAAATTCTCTCCATTTGTTACTTTCTATTTCTTTCCAAAAGAGTGATAATGGCACTAATCTTTAAACACAGATGTCTCATGGATACCATTTTGTCCTCCCAGACTAAGTACATCTACATCTTTTTGGTACTTAATGATACTAAAATTACTCTGACTCATTTGCCAAGCCACTTAATCCTTCCAAGGTCACGGGAAGGCTGGAGCTTACCTCAGCCGACACTGAGCTAAGGCAGGGTACACCCTGAACAACTTGCCAGACCATAGCAGGACAAAGACAGGACACAGGCGCGCACACACACACACACACACTCACACACACTCACATCCACAGCAACAGGCAATTTAGAGCAGCCAGTCAGCCTAATGTGCATGTCTTTGGACTGTGGAATGAAACTGGAGTACCCAGAGGAAACCCACGCAAGAACATCGAGAGCATGAAAACTCCATGCAGAAATGAGAGCGGCCAGGAATCGAACCCAGAAGCTTCTTGCTGTGAAGCGGACGTGGCAACCACTACACCATAGTGCTGCCCCAGTTTCACTCACTCATTCGCCAAGCTGCTTAATCCTATTAGGGTTGCGGAGAGGCCGGGACCTTTCCTAGCCGACACTGAGCACAGGCAGGGTACATCCTGAACAGCTCAGAGCAACAAACACAACCATTTACTCTCACATTGACGTCTAGGTGCAGTTTGGAACAGCAGATTGGACTAATGTGCATGTCTTTGGACTGTGGGAGGAAACTGTAGTACCTGGAGGAAACCAACAGAAGCACGGGAAGAACATGCAAACTCCTCATAGAAATGACTGGGACTCCAACCCAGGATCTTTTTCCTGTGAGGCCGACGTGCTCACCACTACGCCATTGTGCCGCCCCCATTCCGAATACTGTTTTTTTTAATCTCCAGATAGTGGACCAATCAGACTGCACTATTCCCGTGTAGTACATACTAATTCTTTTTAACGCTAGCAACCTTGGATAGTGAAGTAAAGTTGCAGTGGAGATTAACATTCATTCATTTATATATTCATTCATTATCAAATTAGGGTCGCAGGGAGGCTGGCGCCCACCTCAGCCGACTCTGGGCGAAGGTGGAGCACACCCTAAACAGCTCGCCAGGCTGTTGCAGGGCCAACACACATACAACCATTCACTCACTTTCACACCTAGGGGCAATTTGGAACCACCATTCAGCGTACCCTGAGGAAACCCATGCAAGCACAGGGAGAACATGCAAACTCCACACACAAACCGTGGCGCCCTGGAGATTAGCATATTGTTACATTTTGCTAAATATTATTGGTAGAGCTGTTAGCGTTTTGTTTTTATTGCATCAGAACATCTTCCTGTCATAAAACTAAGAGCAGCTGATCATTAAGAACATTCTGAAGCGGATCTGCCAGTCCTGACCTTGCAGACATTTTTTTTTTCTTGCTAGTAATTAACACCTAATGCAGTGAACTCATCTTTAACCATAGAAAACATCCATCGCACAGTAACTTCTTGCAATCTTGTTATTAATTCAGAAGAGATAAATAAGGATTATGTTAAACAGTATGACCTGATGGATGTTAGCATGAAAGCTTATTTTTTGTCTTACGAGTAAATGTGCATGCTACTGAACTGATACACAATAGCAGTATTTGTGTATATGAATACTACTTAAACATGAATCATACATTAAGGAGTCTTTAGCTCATACTGTTCATGTCCTGACCCCTGTTTCTGGCAGCAAACCAAACCTGCTGGTAATTTTAGACTCTGATGTGTACCAGTGGAAAATGTATTTTCCAAGTAAATAATAAGATACTTCTGTAAGTCATTCTGAATAAAAGTGATTTAGCCAGCATGGTATTTTGCTTGGGGTGTCCAGTTACATCACAGGAAAATTACTGTGTACATACGGTACGAGTCAAACGTTTTGACACACCTAACTCATTTTCAATTCAGCTCACCAATTTTAATTAGTGTTCAGTGATTAGCTTTCGTGTGAGTAACACGGAAGGTACTGTGACTCACCGATTTTCATTCGATGTGTTTGTCTGTCCGCAGTCCATGAGTGCGCACTTGGTCCACAAATTCACTTGGTCCTGGTAAGTTATTACTATATAAATTGTTCATTTTATTAAAACTAGACCTTTGAGAGCTTATGGAAATTGTACTAAAGTAACGTAATATTACGATAGTCTTACATTTACATAGACAGGAACTTTCCAATAGGTCTAATGCCAGGATCTAATTAGGTCATTAGAAGTTCAACTTTGTCTTCAAGTTAGACAGAGCATGCGTGTATCTGAAGACTCGAAAGAGTTACGTTTTTAAATTCAAATTTCTCCACTGGGGCAGTGGTGGCCTGGTGGTAGGGTTTAGGCCCCACTATCACCGGGTTGTCACTGCTGTCCCCCCCAGTGCAGCTAACTGGGTTATTAAAGGCCAGCCATGTCTCTCACTGTCTGTGGTGAGAGGCATGTGTGTAGGGCATTGGGTTGCCGTCAGCATGTTTCTGCCCTCAGATGGTCTGGCGAGCTGTCCAGGGTGTACTCTGCCCTCTCCTAGAGTCAGCTGAGATGGGTGCAAGCCTCCCCGAGACCCTAATTAGGATTAAGCAGTTCAGAAAATGAATGAATGCATGTCATTAGTGGAGAAATGCATTTGTTCGTCTTCAGAAATTCGCGCCACCAGTCATTGTGATAGTGGAGCTCCTGAGCACAGCACCATAGGCATGACTTTGCTGGTGGTCCCGCGTCCGTGCCTGAGTTGATGCCTATTGGCTGTTCTGAATTGCTGACTTTAAATAAAGGCTAATACACCCCTGCTCAGACTCGCACTTAATAAATAACACACAATCTAACTCAGGTAGGCAGACAGACTTTCACCCGAGCAAAAGAACAAGACATATGAACAGGAGCAGTGAACATGAACTCGTTACATGGATAATTATTAATCATCAAGTAAAAGGCGATGAAAAAAACCTCCATGTTAACCTTTTCTGCTTTTGCTGCAGACCGTGGTCAGATAACGCAGGGACTATTTATTTATATACTTCGTGGGCTGAAGTTTATTCCTGCATCTCTTCTAACACTAGCTTTGGACACATGTTAGTAGAGATATCTATCAGAAGCGCCGCATTCAGGCGGTACCAAAATCTATTATTACTTTACTGGCTAGTGATGTATTTTTGTTTGTCATGTCAACACCCAACTCCAACTCCCATGAGCCCATTCTGCCCACAAATATCAGTACAATACCCATTCAGCACTTCATCTTGCCCAACTCCTAATACACTCCACGTGCAGCCAATCACTTCATTGCATACTGAAGGACTCTGTATAGACATTCACAAACTCTGCAAAACAATTCAGTAAGATAATCCTGCCTCTGCCAAGCTGTTATTACTACATTTAAAGTTAACCTGTTTATTGATTTCGCCTTTGCCTACAGTACTTTCGTCTGTTTGCTGATTGCCTGACATTCTGCCTGTTATCTTTGACCCTGACTGTGCCTGCACTTTTAGATACTGCCTGCCTGGTTTATTGTACATGACAATATTATTCTTGCGTGAGCTTAAAGCCCATTTATGCACCCTGTTTAAGATGAATATGGACAGAGTCTATTATTTATAACTCGCATTTGTTTCAAATAAATTTTTGCATGTTTTTTTTTGGAAAGCCTATGCATGGGGACAGAATAGAGCAGTACCACCTACAATTATGGTGGGTGTTCAAAAGAAAAAATAATGATAGCAGAACTTTTTGCAGAGAGGTTACACAAGTTTGTAGGGAGTTATAAACATCCATATGATGGTATCTGGGAGGAGGATGGACGTGGATCAAATGTGAGGTGGGTAGGTGTAAAGGAAAAATGGCGGTTTGTTACTGCCCACAAGAAGCCCATGAGCAAGTGAAGTCGCAATGCTGCTGAGGGGTGATTCCACCAATTCTGCATAGTCTCAGGTGTCTCAAGTGGAGGTTTGGGTGGCAATGGTGGCTCAGGTAGTCAAAGCTCTGGCATACTGATCTAAAGGTCAGGGGTTCAAGCCCCAGTACCACCAAGGTGCCACTGTTGGGCCCTTGAACAAGGCCCTTAACCTTCAATTGCTCAAAAATGTTAGTCGATCTGGAAGAGGGTGTCTGGTAAATGTATTAAATCAACACTGCTCTGCTTTTGACCCTTTTTTAAAATTATTATTCATTCATTTTCTGAACTACTTAATCCTAAATAGCTAAGCAGGAAGCCTGGCGCCCATCTCAGCAGACTCTGGGCGAGGGCGAAGTACACCCTGGACAGCTCGGCAGCCCGTCGCAGTAAATTATTATCATTATTATTATTATTATTATCGCTATTCATTCATTCATTTTCTATGCCGCTTATTCCTAATTAGGGTCGCGGGGAGGCTGGTGCCCATCTCAGCCGACTCTGGACGGGGGGTGGGGGACAGCTCGCCAGGCCAGCGCAGGGCAAACACACACATGTACATACACACACACACACACACACACAACCATTCACACTTACACTCACTAAGGGCGATTTGAAGCAGACAATTAGCCTACTGTGCATGTTTTTGGACTGCGAGAGGAAACCAGAGTACCTGGAGGAAACCCACACAAGCACAGGGAGAACATGCCAACTCCACACAGAAACACCCAAGCCTGGGAATCGATCTCAGGACCTTCTTGCTGTGAGGCAGACGTGCTAACCACCGCGCCACCATGCCTCCATTATTATTACTATTATAATTATTATAATTATTATTATTATTATCATTATTATTATAATAAAATTTTTTTATAAAATATCTTCTCCACTGTCTCAATGTTTGTTTTTGGACTTTGGACTCTAAACTGCCTTTTTGTGGCTGTATTGCTTACCGGACCTTAACATAAATAACGTAAAGACAGACATGGTGGGTGCTGTCTATTTTCGTACATTAAGGGAGCATGAGGGAGCCTTTAGTGGCTGTTTGCCACCTGGATTAATTTGCTAGTGCAGTAACAAGGAAATGTAATAGGAAAACAACATTTTAAAAGACCTTAAAAAGTTGACGAGTTGTGCTATTATTACCTTAAAACAAAAGAGCCTTATTTTTATTGTTCAGCATAGTATTAACAAGTAACCCAGCTTCGAAATAGTGCAATTATTGTTACTGCTCTTATTGTTGATGCACTTATTGTTTCCATTGTTGTGTTTGTAGTTTTGTTTTATTGTTATTACTGTCATTACTCTTACTGTTGTTGCTGCTGTTATTGTTGATAACAATTAACAATAAAGAGATTTGCTATTTGCACTCACCATTTCCAAGCAGTGTAATTTTTTTAATTTAATTTTTATTCCTTTTCCCCTCTGATTTTCACCTCTTACTGAGTTGTTGACAATTCCCACCTGTCGATTATTACCTTCCCTCCATAACATGTGATGCTGCCAACCCCATCTTTATGAACTGCTGAGCATGCATATTCAGGGGTAGTCTAACACACCTTGAGGGAAAGCCCCTTTGCATGCATGAGCTCACAGACACCCATGTATGGCTGTTGATCACTTTAAGTGACAGTTAGATGAGCATATGCCATCCCTCCCTCCCATGAGAGTTCAGCCAATTAGCTCCTGTGGACTCCCAGACATGGATGGCTACGTTAACTCCAGGATGAGTTCCGCACCTTGTCAAGCTGCCACTTTGGTGCATTCCAGCAGTGTACAACGGGATGTTAATGAACAATCCAACATTAACATTACTAAAGTTTTGATGCAAACGTTGGACTTAAATTTACACTTAGTTAGCAATGTACAAGATGACCAGCATGATAGAGACAATTGCGGACTTACACGTTAAAAAGAGTTTAATGTGGAAAACTTTTAACCAAAAAAAAAAAAAAAGGCAAGTTGCCTTGTTCTTAAAAACAAAAGAATTTCATTACAGTACGAATCTTGGATGCCATCGAAGATCAGTCGTTCAGGGTGGATTTTCCCCTTCTATTTATTTTTGCACAGGTATTATATTTCACAAGACTATGTTTTCCAGACTCTATTCGGAACACTGGCTAATCAGGTGCTCTTAAAACCCAATCCAGAAAGTTAGCCATTAATCTCGTGCACATCACCTTGGAGATGTCTCATCAACTTTCATATATACACACTGCTCGACCACAACCACCGGACCGAGACACAGACTCCACAAGACCTCTGAAGGTATGCTGTGGTATCTGGCACCAAGATGTTAGGAGCAGATCCTTTAACTCCTGTAAGTAATGAGGAAGGGCTTACATCCCACGGATGCCTGATTGGATTGAAATCTGGGAATTTGGAGGTCAAGTCATCACCTTGACCTCTATCCTGATCCTCAAACCATTTTCGACAATTTTTTGCAATGTAGCAGGGCATATTATTTTAGGGAAGTCATTGTAAAGGGGTATACTTGATCTAGAACAATGTTCATTCAGACGGTATGCATCAAGGATACATCCAGGAATGCCAGGACCCAAGGTTTACCACAGCACCCCAGTGTTACCCAGTATACACCACACTTTTGCAGGTTCATATCACCAGGTTACACTGGTACACAATATACACTGAACAGAGAATCCTCTTTTTTATAGGTAAATGTATCACTCAATTCACTCACTCAGTAACTTATTTTTTGACTGTGTATTCCCTTTACAGTAACAAGATGCCATGTACAGTAGACAATCTGGTTGAAAATAACATTTAAATTATTTCAAAAGTAGGCTGGGGCTACTACTACTACTATTACTACTCTGTTATAAAGTGTTTAGGTCACATCCAATACAGATTTCGAATCTAGGTACAAATATTTGGAACTTGGCTAGTACGGTGGCGTAGTAGTTAGCATGTCTGCCTCATAGCAAGAAGGTCCTTGGAGTCCCGGCCTCGGCGAATGTGTTCCTGTGAAGGTTTTGCATTTTCTCCAGGCACTTGTGTGGGCTTCCTCTTACAGTTTTCAGACGTGTAACTAACGACAGATTTAAACTAATTATCGGTTCCAAATTGTCCATAGGTGTGAGGGTGTGTGTGTGAATGGTTGTGTGTGTTGGCCCTGTGATCGAGTAGCGAGCTGTTTACGGTGTACCCCACCTTTGCCCAGAGTTGGCTGAGATAGGCTCCAGCCTCCCTCTGACCCGAGTAGGATAAAGTGGTTCGGCAAGTGGATGAAAGAATGAGTTAATGGATTAATTAATTAATATTTGGAACTAAAGCAGACAGAGCTAATGGCAATGTGTTTCCTCTGGTAATTTATTATTATTGCTGTTATGTGTTTCTTTATTGTAACCATACAACTCAAAAGGCGAAAAACTAAACACAAACTGATTGTAATATGCACAATTTATGATTGATGTGTGTTTCTGTCTGCCTAAAATCTTCAACTGCAGACGAGAAACATTCTTTATTGCTTTTTTCCTCCTAAATAAACAGCAGTAGGTATTACAACTGGGTGATTTCAGGAAAAATAAAATAAATACAATGTTCTACTATGGTTACAAACCACTGAGATTTGCATTAAGAGCTTTTTATGGGTCGATTTTTCCATTAAATCTCACATAAATTTGATATCTATGTGAATTGAAGCAGGTTGAGTGAAACTAGATGCTTAGTGTAAGCTTTCTTGTTTGATTCCTTCAGGCAAAAAAAAAAAAAAAAAAGAAAAAAAAAAAAGGGGGAAAAAAACCCCCCGTTTACCTTCAATTTTATTTCTGTTTTCTTTTTCTGCCAAATTAAATTGCATCAAAAGAGTCTCAATTTTAAAAAGCAGCTATTTCAATCAGACCAGCTGTCAGCAGGCTTTTGGTAGATTACTTGTTGCATTTGGAAATCTTTTTACTCATGTCATTTACAGAAGCTTTATATGTATTTACTCAGTACACTCAGGGAACCAGTGGACATTTGGGCTTTTCTAATTTAATAAATAATGACCACAGAATACTAATGTTAAGTGTGCAGGAATATGATTGAATTTTCTCTGCATCCCTTGCCAGCTTCCTTTATACCCCTGGGGCATGCAATTCTGAGAAAAGAGGAATAATGGCTTTCTCCCCCTCTCCCTTTGAATTCACTTTTTTGATGTTATATTAATTCCATGCATGTTACCGTGCGATCAGTGAAAACATAATTGCAAACTAATGCATCAGAAGTTTTTTCTCCGTTTTCCTCCCCAAAAGATTAAAGAAAACATCCATAAGGGGATGTATATGAAATGCTTTGCTAATTAACAATTTAATTAGCAAAGCAAAAAAATTAGTTTTTTTTAATGCAGAATAATTTTTTAGTTTAAACTTTAAATTAAAAGCCTGTATTCATAAAAGACACAGGAGATCTATTAAACAGATAGTTAAAAAATAATGATCATAATAAAAATAAATAAATACTTGCAGGAAAATTCATATAGATTGATTACAGGTATCGGCTGTCAAAGCATCCATTTGTCAAACAACTTAATTCTACTAGGGTCGCGGGGAGCCTGGATCCTATCTTAGCCGTCTGCCATTACAATAGCATTTTCATTCATCCATTTATTTTCTGAACCGCTTAATCCTAATTAGGTTTAGATTGTTATTTGTGCAGCCGTATGCCTTGCCCTCCGCCATTTACCTGGCGATTCAGCTCAGCACTGGCCGATAATCTGTTATCTTATACTGGTGTCTGCTGCACGCAGCCCTGCCAATAGGACGAAACAACAAATTCGCGTCACTACCAGGGCTGGAACAGCCAATTAAGAAGGCAACATGTTGCTGTGCATGCCTAGTAGTAATAGCATTGTAGCGGCAAGGGGCAAGGACTGATGCTGCCTGACAGAACCGCTGAAGTCATACGTGATTGTTTTAAAGAGGTAGTAATACAAATTCACCACAGGTACACTTTAAATATTAACTGGTAGTCCCAAACTGTATGCTCCCATTACTCTCATTACAACACTTTTGATGAATGCAATACATAGCGTTTAATCTATGTATATCTAGCACATTAGCTCTGTGCAATGCTGGTCAGGCCGTAAATATTTTTCCCACGTGTCTAGCAAGTTAGTTTAAATCAATCCATCAATGACTGACAAAGTTCCTAATGAACACATCAATAAACTGGGTAGCTGGGGGTGACAATGTCTGCTGAACAATAGTTCCCACACATGCAGGACCCACGCACATTATTAGCATTGCTAACTTCATCCCATACAGACAGAGCCACCTTTTCTGACATAGGCCCACACACTGCTTACTTTGCTGAGTTTGTCAAAAAACAAAACAAAACAAAAAACCTTCACCTTTTGTGAAACAACAGATGGTTGATCTGTCCATTCAAATAAAGACGGTTTATCTGCATGTTTTAGGTGTTTATATTTACCTTTACCAGTGGTTTGTGTGTAGGATTCTTTAAATGCTCATTATTAAAAATTATTGGTATTATTTTGTACGCATCCATTAGTTTTGGTCTACTAATTGGATTGTTGGGTGACACGATGGCATAATGACTAGCACGTCCACCTCACAGCAAGAAGGTCCCAGGCTGTGGAGTTTGCATGTTCTCCCCGTGCTTGCGCAGGTTTTCTGCGGGTACTCTGGTCTCTTCCCACAGTCCAAAGGGTAACTGGCTCTTCCAAGTTGCCCCTAGATGTGAATGGTTGTGTGTGTGTTGGCCCTGCAATGGTCTGATGAGCTATTCAGGGTGTTCACCAATTTTGCCCACTTTTTGCTGAGATAGGCTCCAGCCTCCCTGTGACTCTAATAGAGGATTACACGGTTCGGTACATGAGTGAGTGACTAATTGGATTGTGTGAGAGACATAATCGTGATCAATAGTAGCTATATAATGCCTGGTGCATTAACCTATATTTGCAAGCCCCCTGCAGAACCGGTTCTCTAGGATAAACACCCATTCATACTCACATCCAAACCTAGGAGCAATTTGGAAAAGCCAGTTAGCCTAAAGCAGGCCTCACACAGGGCGTGATGGTCGTTTAGCGTGGTTCCAAGCCATGTTGGACTGCAGTGACATCATCTTGACACCATGATGGTGCTCGCCGTCAACCGTGCAGGACCACCACAAACCATGGGATTTTCGCCACGTTGCCACCTTCCGCAGCCTTTTTCACTCACGTTCAATACAGCCTCATTTCGGCTAGTGCTCACAATCGTTTTTGCCACACCTCCATCATTTTTGCTGGGTCACCACATCCCCCCCAACCCCCCACCCCCATGTGAGGCGTGCTTAATGTGCATGTCTTTGCACAGTGGGAAAAACTTGAGAGCCCAGAGGAAAACCCATGCAAACTCCACACAAAAAGGCCCTTGGCCTGGATTTCAAACCCACAAAATGCTAATCAGTACTCTGGGAGTGCCCTCGTTCTTAGGACTGACGCAAATGGCGATTCGTGGCTGTCGCTTTTCATTCTCAAATTTGTCACGCATCATTTGCGGCATCCAATTTTGGTCGCCTGGTTTGTGAACTCGTCTCAAAAAATGTAAAAACGTTTGAAATCTCCGCAAATGTCGCAAAACGAGGCTCTGATGAGAAATAGTGTCAAACTCTTCACAAACAGTCTGCACATGTCGTGAGAAGGTCGCAAAATTACCGATTTCAGAACAAAACGCGACTGATCTATGACAGATTTGCTTTTTTTGCTAAACATCCGCAAACCGATTGCAAATTACTACCAAAAATTGTTGCGCGACCTTCTTGCAACTTTCATACGATATATGTATTCATGCCAAAAAAATTCCACTTGCATGTGGAGTCGCAAAACATTTTGACGCAAAAAACAAAAAACATTTGCATCAGTCACTTAAATAAATCTTTTAAGAAAAACTTGGATGAATAAATCCTTTAGTTGAGTATGCTTTTGTCTTGGGTAACAAATGATGACCCACATTTGCCTCGACTCTTAACCAAGTTTGATGTTATACCTTGTTCATGTGCAGACAAAAGTTGGTCGTGGGTGCGCTTTATGTTGGTATTATTATTAAACTCCGCCTCCTGCTTCCCTTTTTCTGAAAACCTTCAGCGAATCATAGCCGAGCTGATATTCAGTATAACCGCACTCTTGCTCATGCAATATTTATAACAAGAAGGAAGTGTTGGCTCAAGGTTTTGTAAATCCTGCGCTAGTTGTTTAATCACCATTTGTAAGCAAGAGCACATCTTTGGCTTCCATATTAAACCCAAACAACTCTCGAAATTAAGATCTCAGTTCTGATTTCACGGTCATCTTCTGCATCGAAATCTTGATCTTGTTTGCATAACACGCGTTAACAACATGTCTGAATAACTGATGAAGTGTAGAAGTATATGTATACCGCTAAAGCCCTTCAACACTGACCCAATTTTCTACTTTTCTCACTATTTAGCAGATGGAAGAAAGCCTTGGCTGCAATTAATTAACATAAATTAGAGACATTAATTAGAACAGAAATGTTGAAGAACTCATTAGTCTGATATGGATAACACAGCCATGAAGAGTGAGGCAATTGAACTCTTGATGATAAACAGAGTTGTGCTAACGGAGAGAGGGGAAAACATTCTCATTCCGGCTTAATTGACTGAGCAGAGGACCCACTTTAGTGAGTAAAACAATCTGTAATTACTTCATGCATTTTTCACACTCAAATTACAGTGCCGCTGATTCCGCCCGCATTTATGTCATTAGTTCAGCAAATTAATATGAATATGAATTTAGACAGCACTGCTGATAACTGCTTAGGACTTCCAGTCGCAGCCAAAATTATTCCTATGCTATGGCTAAAGTTCTGCGCAAGAGAACATCTTATAATGCAAAATGAACAAAAACGATGCCGGCTGTGACATCCCTCACGTGATGCAGTGGTGACTTCCTGCATTTCTCCTCTACTCATTAGGGAACATCCAGTGCAATGCAAATTAATGTTTGTAAAATGTGAGCGGGGCGGCACGGTGGCATAGTGGTTAGCCATTCACTCTCACACCTAGGGTCAATTTGGAACAGCCAATTAGTGCAATGTGCATGTCTTTGGACTGTGGGAGGAAACCGGAGTACCCGGAGGAAACCCACTCAAGCACTGAAAGAACATGCAAATTCCACACTAAAACTCCCAAGCCCGGGAATCGAGCTCAAGACCTTCTTGCTGTGATGCAGACGTGCTAATCACTATGCCACCGTGCCGCCCTATACTAAACGGCTTATGTTTCTTCCTACTTCTTTTCAGGCATGTCACTAAGTTAATATAGTTCTTGGTTTTTATTATCTTCAAAATAAACCCCTCATTTATTCACTCAATCATTTCCCTAACCACTCAATCCTACTCAGGTTACAGGGAGGCTGGAGCCTATCTTAGCTGACACTGGGTGAAGGTGGGGTACACCCCAAACAGCTTGCCAGATCACTTTAAAGCACTTCTGTAAGTCGCTCTGGATAAGAGCATCTGCTAAATGCTGTAAATATAAATATATATATTTTTTCCATCATGATGCCACATGTCCGCATCAAATAACTGCCCTGAATGCCATGCTGAAGTGCACCGTCAGGTATTTTTCTTGATCATGTCGATTTCTCCTCTTTAACATCCTAAGGATTCGCCCATTTCTTTCCACTGAGGCTACTCATATACTTGTTCAGTCCCTTGTCATCTCAAGACTAGACTATTGCAACTCACTCCTGGCAGGTCTACCCTTGAGCACAATTCGACCTCTGCAACTGATCCTGAATGCAGCTGCACGGCTTGTTTTTAACCTTCCGAAATTTTCCCGCACCACTCCACTGCTACGATCTCTCCATTGGCTTCATGTAGCTGCTCGCATCAGATTTAAAACACTAATGCTTGCCTACAAAGCCAAAAAATGGACCTGCCCCCTCCTACCTCAAAGCACTTATCACACCCTGCACTGCACCGCATTCTCTCAGATCCTCTAGCACTGCTAGACTGGACTCCCTTCTACCAAGGGACAAGGGATCTAAACTCTTCTCTGTTCTTGCTCTAAGGTGGTGGAATGAACTTCCTCTGGATGTCCGGACAGCTGAGTCACTGGGTATCTTTAAATGACGACTGAAAACCTACCTTTTTCGGCAGTACTTAGATTAGCACTATGTTTTACACACCTCTTCCTCTTAGGCTAGCACTGACCCAAACAACCATTCACACTTTAGAGTAGCCAGTTGACTTAAAGTGCATGTATTTGGATTGTAGGAGGAAACCAGAGTACCCCGAGGAAACCCATACAAGCATCAGACAATCATGCAAACTCCACACAGAGAGGTCTCTAGCCAAGATTCGAACCCAAAACCATCTATTTGTGAGCCAACAGTGCCAACCATATCAGTACAGAATATAGATCATACACTAGATCAATATACATCACAAAAGCCAGTCCTAGTAATCTCTAAACAGTTATAAAGCACAGTGCTGCTGTATTTCACACTGTGTTATGCCATTTAGGGTCTTTTCCTCCAGACCATGCTGTCCTTTTTCACTTTGGTACAGGTCAATTTTCTCATCATCTGTTCACAGCAGTTTCTCACAGAATGCTATAAGCGCAACCTGTAATTTAGGCTCTCTATTCAGGAGGCTTCGCAGTGCTTTGAACATGGGAAAGCCTCCATGATTACACTGGTGGTCTTTTCCATGGTTCCTTCTATCCTGTTCAAAAATGATTAATCACTTCATTTATTACAGCGAAGAAACTACATCGGAAAATACTTGTACTTATTAATACACAATCTACATTTCATCCTTAATTACAGCTGTTTCTGCTCTCACAATTGTCATGTAATTATAGAAAATAAAATTTATGAAAATATTAGGGATTTTAGAATTGAGGACTGTGCCAAACTGAGATTTTGTACCATTTTCTTTTAGCCATTATTCCAAGTTTGCCAGAGTAAATTTGTTCATTATCCTCATTCATTCATCTCAGCCAATCTGGGCAAGGGCAGAGTACACCCTGGACAGCTCGCCAGGACATTGCAGGGCAGATACACGCTGACAGCAACCCAATGGCCTACTCTTTGCGAATGACAGCAATGGTTCTTTTGCGTGCCTCTCACCACAGACAGTGAGAGACATGGCCGGCCTTTAATAACCCAGTTAGCTGCACTGGGAGGGCAGCAGTGACAACTCGGTGATAGAAACCCTGACCTTCGGATCAGTAAGCCAGCACCCTACCACTGGGCCACCACTGCCCCTGTTCATTATCCTAATATACACACACATATATAATTACTTGGAAATCAAATTGTATTTTGGAAGCAGCATGTTATACAACAGATCACATAAAATACACTTAATTACTCGGCTGCCAAACCATTTGATCCTACTAGGGTGGCTGGAGCCTATCTCAGCAGACACTTGGTGAAGCTCAGTGAAACTGCCCTTTAAATAGCTTGACAGACTATTGCAGGACCAACACACACCCATTCAGATTCACACTTAGGGACAATTAGGGAACAGCCAATTAACCTAATTTGCATGTCTTTGGACTGTGGGAGGAAACTGGAGTACCTGTACGAAACCCACACAAGCATGAGGAGAACATGCAAACTCTACACAAAAGAGCCCTCGCTGAGCCCGAGACTCAAACCCATGACCTTCTTGCTGTGAAGCAAACATGCCAATTACTGCGCCACCATGCCGCCATATATAAAACAGTCACTCACTCATTTGCCAAATCACTTACTCGTCCTAGGGTCATGGGAAGGTTGGAGCATATATCAGCTGACACTTAGCAAAGGCAGGGTGCACCCAAAATAGCTCGCCAGACCACCACAGGGCCAACACATGCACCCATTCACAATTAGGGGTAATTTGGAACAGCCATTATGCCTAATGTTCATGTGATTGGACTATGGGAGGAAACCGGAGTACCTGGAGGAAACCCACACAAGCACAGGAGAGAACATGCAAACTCCACACAAGAAAACGCCTGAGCCCAGGTCTCGAATCCAAAACCTTCTTGCTGTCAGGCGGATGAGCTAACCACTACGCAATATTGATGCCATATATAAAACAAAACAACTCAGTATTAATGTATGATAGTTTAGCTGAAATTAAACAGGATTACAGATCCATGAGATGCTATTTTAATGCTTTATATTTACAAACGCCTTTTCGAATCTACTCAAATGCTTGCTCGGTTATACCTCATTATTATCAGTACAAGCTGTGACATGCAATCGTAAAATAATGTTCTTATTTAGTAGAAAGGCAAGTGAAGGCTTACAGCTTATGCGTGTGGACAGACTTATTTTTTTTCTTGGCAATATTAGTTTTCATTTTAACTTGAAATTCTGCAGCACATCTGCTCCATAAACCTGTTCCTCCAATAATTTCAGTGGACAGTGAAGAGGAAATGCCAGAGTGTTCATTTTCATAACACTCTCGGCTGTAAATACTTTCCCCTCATGCTGTGGTTCCAGGCTCTGATTGTGTTATGCTGTAATGTGAATCAGGTGGACACTGATTATTACTGAAACAGCTGCATTAAATTACTGACCTCGGACATGGTTCTGCATCAGAACACAGGACACAAACAGCACTGAAATACATTTATTAATTTATCAAAATCCTTTGGCAGCTGGCTGCTTTTATTAAAATATTCATTACTTGATTAAAAATTGTTTGATGGACATGGCTGGGACATGTAGTCATTTCCCCCACACAAAAGGTAATTTCTGTAGTATTAAAAAAGAAAAAAGACCAAAAAAAAAAAAAAAGGGAGGGGGAGATAAACACAGCGGTTCCTTCGGAGAACCGAAGTATGGGTGAATGAGTATCCATTAGCTGATGTACAAATGGAATGGAGAAAATGTTAACAGTTAGTTGTAAGTGTACAAATCCTGCGACAGTCTATTGAACTCCATTAAAATGTATGGTGACACAAAACCCGAGAGACAATTTTCTTCAGAAGAAATAGGTCACAGATTCAATTACAGTCACTGAAGCATGGAGCCAATCTATCATGCCAAATTAAGTGCATTTTAGCAACCTACTTTTCACTCAGAATTTTATAGACACATCTATTCTTTCGGGCTGAAAAATAAATTATTGCCTTTCCTCCGTTTAATTTATAGCCGCTTTAAAATGGTATGCACATTGGAAAATTATTTTCTTCCCTTGGAAAAAAAAAAAAAAAAAAAAAAAAAACTGTTAACCTTAGCTTCAGGGTTTTATCTCTTGTCAGAGCAAAGAAAAAAAATGGGCTCGTCTTCTCATGATTTTCATTACAAGTTTGAGTTGCCTCAACACTGCGGTGATTCAGCCGCATCACCTCAGCTGCTCTCGATGCGGACCGACTGAATGGAATGCAAATTGGTCAGTATAAAGGTATATAACTTTCTTATTGTATATAAATGAACAATTAACCAAACGCTCTGATTATGTTGTTGGAGTGCGAAAACAAAATGGACATAATCTTCAAGTCAAATTTGTAATCAAATATTCTGCAATTACGTTAGCACGTCTGCCTCACAGCAAGAAGGTCCTGGGTTCAATTCCCAGGCTTGGACGTTTCTGTGTGGAGTTTGCATGTTGTCCCTGTGCTTGCATGGGGGTTTCCTCCAAGTACTCCAGTTTCCTTTCGCAGTCCAGAAACATGCAGATTAGGTTAATTGTCTGTTTCACATTGCGCTTAAGTGTGAATGTGAGTGTGAAGGGTTGTGTGTGCGTGCGAGTACGCGTGTGAGTGTGCAGGTACGCCCGTGAGTGTGTGTTGCCCTGCAATGGGCTGGCGAGCTATTTAGGGTGTACCCTACGTAGGGTGTTCGCCCAGTGTTGTCTGAGATAGGCAAACACTAACATTTCATTGGACCCCCTTTAGCCTTGATAATGGCGCACATTCGTCTTGGTTCAACAGTTTCATGCAACATCATCCGTTCTAAATAATGGTTGCATCCGTATTTGCACTCATTTTCAACAAAACTCATGTATTGATGACAGAAGAGTCGAACCACTGTGTAAAATCTTTCACAGGTTTAAGATCAGGACTCTGTTGTGCCAGTTCAGGTGTCAAATGACTCCTCACGCTCTCTGAACCACTCTTTCACTATCTGAGCCTGAATTATAGACCCGTGCCAGTGCAAAGAAACAATAAAATATTTATAGATGGGATAACTGGTCATTCAGTTTATTCAGGTCAACATAATGTTGCTGAGCCTCGACCTGACCAACTGAAGCAACTCTAGAACATAAAACTGCCTTCAGAGGCTTATACACTGGCCCCTGTGCATGATGGGTACATTTACATTTACATTAATGGCATTTGGCAGACGCCTTTATCCAGAACAACTTTCATTTATTCAGAACAACAGATCATTTTCATACAAGTGAGCAATTGAGGATTAAGGGCCTTGCTCAAGGGCCCAACAGTGGCAGCTTGGTGGTATTGGGACTTGAACCCCTGAAAGTTTGGATTAGAAAGTCAGACTCTTACCACTGAACCACTGCCCTTATAACTGCATGCACTTCCTTTCTCACCCTGACACACCCATCACTCTGTGGTAGGGTAAATCTGGACTCATCAGGTTGTATGACGTTAATTTTACTTTAAAGTCTTTGTGCTTCCTAGCAAAAAGAAGCCTTTTCTCTTAATTAACTTCACTAAGAAGCTTCTTTCTTATTGCCACACAGCTGTTCAGTACCAATTCTGTGTGTTCTTGGCACGTTGTTCATGTGGAAATGCTCTTACTTTCATTTGTAAACATAGCTCTGAGATCTACTGTTGATTTTGCTCATTTCGTTTAATTCAACGTCACCAGGCGTTTATGTGAACTCCAATCATAGTCAGTCCAGATTCTTTTCCGATTACATTCCTTCTGATTAGCTGACAGTTCACCACTATCCTTCCTGCTATTAATAATGTGCCGGACAGTTCTTAACCTAACTCCAAGGAATTTTCTTTACTTGATGCAGGCCAGTAATCAAAACAAAACCACAGGATACATCACCCAACATTGTTGTTTAAGAAATGAGAAGCTACTCACTGCATTAATGAAGGTTTAAAAATTGTTGCCAGCTGAAACCATAACCACTATAGTAATTGCATATTTAAAGGGTCAAATGTATTAGCTCACTTAAAGCTAAATGCTTTTTTTGGCCTGACAATGTATTCTTCCACTAATTATCGTGGAAAGAAGAATACGGTATACGGGCAAGCTTATGAGGATATGCAACCCTGTGGTTCTTCCCAAAACTATTTGTCTAGGATACAATGTTTATGTGGGTGGTGCGGTGGCATAGTGGAAAGCACGTCCTGCTCACAACAAGAAGGTCCTGGGTTCGAGTCCCGGACTCAGCCATGGTGTTTCTGTGTGAAGTTTGCATGTTCTCCCCATGCTTACATGGGTTTCCTCCGGGTACTCCAGTTTCCTCCTACAGTCCAAAGACATGCACATTAGGCTAATTGCCTGTTCCAAATTGACCCTAGGTATGAGTGTTACTGCTTTGTGTGTTACCCTGCGATGGACTGGTGAGCTGTTCAGGGTGTACCCCGCATTCGCCCAGAGCCCACTATGATAGGCTTCAGCCTCTCCCTCGTGCCTAGTAGGATTAAGCAGTTCAGAAAATTAATGAGAGTAAATAAATAGTGTTTTAAAAAAAATTCATTTGAACCAAGAGGCCTAAAAGTGTTACAGCATGACAATGCTACTGTGCACAAAGCTGGCTCCGCGGAGACATGGCGTGGTAAGGTTACTCTGGATGAACCGGAGTGACCTGCACAAAGCCCTGACTTTAACCTCACTGAATACCTTTGGGACATAGTGGAGCACCAGCTTCACCCCGGGTCTTTTTGCTGGACAACCCCTGTCCAAGCTCCAGCCTCTCCATGACCCTAATAGGAGTAAATGGTTTGGCAAATGAGTGGGAGAGTGAGTGAGATGTGCAGAAAAACACCACACCTTTCAGAAGCAGTGAAAGAGTGAAATATTTGCCATGTGACAGGTCACACAGATGTGTTTTTATCCAGAAAGCTAAAACTAAATCTTTGTTACATTTGTTGCCCTGTTGCCACCGTTGGCTGTGTTTTTATTAAAAACAATCTCCTTGCAGAGAATCAGGACCCAAACATGGTTAGATATCTTGTGAGGTTTCACAACTGCTGATCCCAATAAAGCATGTGGCCCATATTGTATTTGGTTACAGCCCTGAAATACAACAAACCCTCCTGACTGACACACACACACACACACACACACACACACACACACACACACACACACACACACACACACTTTCAATCACTCATCATAATCATGATCTTGTGATCTAATCAGGTTCTGGACTTTTCATTTCCCTTTGTGTTCAGAGAAAGGGTGGTTGCCATGGACGCCTCCCTGGGGCCTCAGCTCTTTATGTCCCCAGCTTTTACTTCAGCGCCCTCAGCCTCTTCTGCTATGTTTTTCTCTCGCATTCTCTTTTTCTTATCCATTTACTGTATAATATAAAAAAAAAAAAGTAAAAACAAATATTTAAATTTTTAACAGTACTTTATGCAAAAATGTGAAAAAAGTACATCCCAATTTTATTATTATTATTATTATTATTATTTATTTACATATTTGAACGAGCAAACACTTCACCCTCCTTGATATTGTGCCTACAAATAAAGGCCCAATCTCATTTGACCGATTCTTTGCCGACTGCCCGTGAATTTTTTGAGTTGACGACTGTCTCAGTCTGTCTCAGACCAACCACAGCTGTGTATGTGATGTCCTAAATGACTCAATAAAATAATGCTCAGATGAAAATCTCTGATGGTCGTTAAACTAGGTCTGAGACTGTCTGCAACTGAGTCCCCAACTGTCTGCGACTATCTGTGATCGACCACAACGGTCTCAGACTGTCAGCAATATAGTCACGGATAGTTGGCGACAGTCACCGTTTAGTAGATTATCGTGTGTAATCGTACAACATTTGGAAACAGGATGATTGTCCAGAGCTGGTGGATTCCTCACTGACAGTCAGTGATATGGTTGACAATATCGGTCGCAGATCCCTCATGCTCGCTCCAGACCGAAAAATTAATCAATATCAGCCGTTATCACCCAACTGAGATCGAGCCTTAAAGGTGATGTACTTTAACAAAAGAAAAAACTGTCATTCATTCTTTTTGCAGATTAATCCTAATTATTGTCGAGGGGAGGCTGGCGCCTTTCTTAGCCGACTCTGAGCGAAAGTGGGGTACACCCTGAACAGCTTGTCAGACCATAGCTGGGTCAACATACATATAGCTATTTACACTCACACTCTCACCTAGGGGCGATTTGGAACAGCCACTTAGCCTAGTGTGCAAGTTTTTGGACTGTGGGAGGAAACTGGAGTTCCCGGAGAAAACCCACACAAGCACGGGGAGAACATGCAAACTCCACACAGAAACGCCCTGAGCTTTTACTGAAATAAAACAGTTTTTTTTTTTTTTTTTTTTTTATAATATTTTTTGGAATCAATGTAAGTACACCTTCAATTTCATAAAATTCAAATCAGGAATTCTAGATTAGGTACTATTTATTAAAACCTCTTGCAGGTAAAATCAGTCTTATTTAAACCTGATACCAAGGGTCTCTTGTTCTTTTTGCTATTAAAGTGCATGATGTCATCACAGCGCTGGCTCAGTGCTTAACGCTCTGGGGTTGCTGATCAGAAGGTCAACGATTCAAGCTCCAGTACCATCAGGCTGCCACTGTTGGGCCTTTGAGCAATGGCCTTCACCCTCAACTGCTCAGTTGTATTATTGAGATAAAAATGTAAGTCACTCTGGATAAGGGCGTCTGCCAAATACCATAAACGTTAATGTAAAAGTCATGCCAAAGACCTAAAGAACCCTTTATATCAGATAAATCATTTAACTGTAAAAAAAAAATAAATAAAAAATCTACAAGTGGACAATATTTCAAATGACTGCCAATTTGTCCAGGATTGGCTTCCCCATCAAATTCACCCTGAGACCGGATCATTTCACATGAAAAGAAGCCTCCAAAAACTGCAGTATTTCATCACCGGATCTGCAGGTGACTCTTACAACTGTTGGTGTGAAAGTGCATATGTCTTCAATCAGAAAGAAATATTACCTTTTTTTAAATTTTGATATACTGTATTAATCACAAGGGAAACTATTGCCTCTGCATTTAACCCATCCAAAGTGAGCACACACACACACACACACACACACACACACACACACACACACA
>JBCNYH010000014.1:18890359-18914989 GCA_039654325.1 Tandanus tandanus
TTTATTCCTGTTTGTTACTAATAAAAGTGTCGTTATGTGCATGAAGTAGTTCTCTCACTGTCTCTGTAACGATGGTTTATGAATTTATGGTCAATATAGAAGGAAATAAGCTGGAACTACACTGAAATGTGGGGATTGTGAATGTCACACTTTATGGCTCCAGTTTCAGAGAACGACCCACATTCATTCTTTTTATCCAAAGTGGATTAAAAACAACAAAAAGTCCTTAACCAGAGGGCCTTTTTATTTTTAAAATTTATTTAGTAATTTTTATGCCTTAACCATTTAAGTAGTCTTTTTGTTAGCATGAAATCCCAAAATTGAGTGGATGAATGTTTGTAGGTTTCAGATAGAATTTTCATTTTACCCAGGATATGAATTGATTAGATTTTTCATTTGATCCAAACACGCTCAAAGGCACAGCAAGGTCAAATACCTGGAATTTTTAATGGCTTTCTTAAATAATATTTCAAGGTCATTTCGGGTGTATATATTTGTGACAAGAAATCTTATTAGTTTGAAGTCTTATCAGTTTGTTTATAACCCTAGAAGTTAAACCATAGTATTACAATATTTACAGGAAAAAACACTGTTTGAAAATAAAAGGATATATAAAAATAAATGTTTGTTGTTCACTTGGCGTGTGATTTGTGGCTCAATCTCTTACGTTACTCTTCGCAGCATGGGCCCCAGTCATTTACCTAGACCAGTCTGCTTAACGAGCAGGGCATTATTATTATTATAAGAATCAGCATTATTGGTTTAAGTGGCTAGATGGTTACACATATATTGGTCTAATTATTTAGATCTTTTGCTTTTTATGTAACAGGCAACAGGGAGTTAAGTTGGATGATACCATCACCAGATACCAAAGCATTAATCAAGGTATTCCACAGGAAACTTTGTTCGGCCTGCTTCTTGTTTCCCCCCTAATAGTTAACAATATCAAAGTGGTCTATCTAGCAAACAATCTACTTATTAAATATTCAGATGATATTACCTTGAATATTCCAGGTAAGAATGGCATGGAAGGAAATAATAAAGTAGTCCAGGCAGAGATTAATATCATTTAGTCATGGGCTGATTAAAATTATATGAAATTTATATAAAATTATAGGTGGTAGGGTGCTGGATTACTGATCCCAAGGTCGGGGGTTCAAGCCCCACTATCAATGGGTTGTCACTGCTGTCCCCCCAGTGCAGCTAACTGGGTTATCAAAGGCCAGCCTTGTCTCTCACTGTCTGTGGTGAGCAGCATGTAAAGGAACCATTGCTGATTTTCGTCAAGAGTAGGCTGCATTGCCGTCAGCGTGTTTCTGCCCTGCGATGGCCTGGAGAGCTGTCCAGGGTGTACTCTGCCGTCGCCCAGAGTCGGCTGAGATGGGCGCCAGCCTCCCCCGCGACCCTAATTAGGAATAAGCGGTTCAGAAAATGAATGAATGAATAATTAGACATGTTGTTCCTGTCTCTCAACTCATCTGTCTTCCAATATACCATACAAGTATAGGGCTGTGCAGCATGCAACAAATATTTAAGCAGGGTGGACAGCTTCTTTAACAGAGCAGTTAAAGCTGGGTTCCGTAAACACAGTATATGTGTTTATGTATACGTATACATGTATATGTGTTTATGTATACGTATCTGTATACAAATCTCACAGTATATGTGAGATTCGCTGCAACAGTGACTATAAACTCTGGAACAAAATCACTGGGCTGAATCGAACAGCCCTGAATGACTTCTTCCCTCCAGAGAGAACATGTGTTCTTTGAGGTTCAGGGCATTTATATATTCCTACTAGAGTAAAGACTGAGTGGCTTAAACAAGCTTTAACTAATTTTACAATATTTTTTACATATAGTATAATGGGGCAGTGGTAGCCCTGTGGTAGGGTGCTGGCTTACTGATTCCAAGGTAAGCCATTTTCAGGGACTATCATACTTGTGTTCCAGTGGCACACTGTGATAGCTAATCCAAGTTTATTATGTTAAAAAGCTAATTGATCATTTGTAAACAATTTTGTAATTATGTCGGCACAGATGAAAGCTGTTGTGCTGATTAATGCAGTAATAAAATTGCTAGTTGAGTATCTTTTTAATCAGCATTTGTGGGTTTGATTATGGACTCCAAATTGCCAGAAAAAGAACTTTCTTCTGAAATTCATCAGTCTATATTTGTTCTTAAAAAAACAAAAAACAACAAGAAACTGCCAAGAGACTGAAGATCTCATACAATGGCGTGTTCTACTCCTTTCACAGAACAGCACAATCTGGCTCTAACCAGGATAGAAGGAGAAGTCTGAGGCCCCGGTGCACATAAAAGCAATATCTGAGACTGGTTGAAAAAAGGAAAAGATGAAGATGGGCAACAGAACACAGACATTGGAAAGAGATAGCTGGGAAAAACTGCTATAGATGAATCTAAGTTTAAGATATTTGGGTCACAAAAACACATACATATTTATAAAATGCAGAATAAAGGGAGAGATGCCGGGGGAGTGTTTGACACCATCTGTAAAACATGGTGGGGGAAATGTGATGGTCTGGGGATGCATTAGTGGTGGTAAAGTGGAATATGTGTACAGAGTAAAAGGGGGTCTTGAACAAGGAAGGCTATCACTCAATTCTGCAATGCCATGCCATTCCAGGGCGCTTAATTGGAGCCTCTTTCCTCCTACAACAGGACAATGACCCAAAACATTCCAAACTATGCAAGAACTATTTAGAGAAGAAGCAGTCATATGGTATTCTGTCAGTATTGGAGTGGCAAGCACAGTCAGTGGATCTTAAACCTATTGAGCTGTTGTGAAAGCAGCTTGGCCGTATGGTATGTAAGAAGCTCCCACATCTATCCTGGTGTCCAATATCTGTGTTCTGTTGCCCATCGTTATCTTTTCCTTTTTTCAACCAGTCTCAGATATGGCTTTTGCTTTTGCAACTCCTGGAGTCGCCTCTTCATTGTTGAGAGACTCTGATGTACTTGTCCTTTTGCCCAGTTGTGCACCGGGGCCTCAGACTTCTCTTTCTATCCTGTTTTACACTACAGCATTAAACTATTGGCACAGGATTTAATAGTTTACAAAACTTACAAAACTGTTTGTAGATGATGCAACCAATTTACTGGGACTTTGCACTTGCATTTCAGTCTTTGAAAACTGTTTGGCACAGCAAGGTTTCCAAACGTTTTTGTTGCAATCCATTCGCACCCGCTCCATGTTGGGTTCAACAACTTTAAATTGCTTTCGATTTGCTTAAAAAGCTATTTAGCAAATATAGGCTAGTATTTTGGACATCCACTGCATATATAGATGCCTTTTTGACAAGTGAATTTAAGTAAAACATAACACATCTCCTGCTCTCTCTGGTACTATGTTACCTCGAGGCAACATAACCTGCTTTAGCTTCTTAAAATAAAATGAAACACCCATTTAATTGGTCAGTTTTATCTTATGGGAGGAAAACTCAAATAGTAACCATAGAAAATGAGAAAATGTGTTCCCATGACCCACAGGGGTCTGTTTGGCTTCCTCCTTGAAGAAGAATAGTACTTTATTGATCCTTGACAGGAAATTACTTTGTTATAGCAGCAGCACCCAACCAACACCAAATATAAATTGAATTAAAAAGACCAAGAAGAAAGAGTAAAAAAGAGCCATACAAATATACAAAATATGCAGAATATACAGAATATTACACAGGATATTGCAGTTGTTGTTGCTGAATTTTGAAAAGAGTAGGCTGCATTGCCGTCAGCGTGTTTCTGCCCTGCGATGTCCTGGCGAGCTGTCCAGGGTGTACTCTGCCCTCGCCCAGAGTCGGCTGAGATGGGCGCCAACCTCCTCGTGACCCTAATTACAATTAAGCGGTTCAGAAATTATGCTATTGCACATGTTCCAAGAGACATATATAATATATTGCATATGTGAAAAATAAACAAAATTCACCAAATGCACCATGTGATAATTAGAGAGAGCAGATTGTATGTCAGGTAATTATTGGATATTAAATAGCCTGATGGCTGCTGGCAGGAATGACTTCCTGCTGCGTTCAGTCCTCCACTGTGGGAGGTATCAGTCTGTGGCTGAAGGTGCTCTCTCGAAACAACTGAAGGTCGTGTAGCGGGTGAGAGTTTTTATCCAGGATGCACTTAAGTTTCCTGAGCATCCTTACCTCAGCCACCTGCTGAACTGAGTCCAACCCAGCCCCGATGGTGGAGCTTGCTCTCTTTATCAGTTTGTTCAGTCTGTTTCGTAGAGTTTTGTAGAGCGAACCTTGTCCACCCAGTACACCACACGAAAGAAGAGTGCACTGGCCACCACAGTCTGCTTAAAAGTGCACAGAAGAGGTCTGCAGATGTTGAAGGATTTCAGCCTTCTCAGAAAGTGCAGCCTACTTTGACCCTTCTTGTACGCCACTTCTTTTACATAGAACTTGTTTCAGCATCTTCACAACATCATCAGATGTATCATAGGAAATTACAAAAACCTATGTGTTGCTCTGAGGCAAAATTATATCATAATGGACACGCATAGCATTGAATATTAGCAGGGCACAAAACTGGTAAAGAATATACAAGTATATGTTATTACTTGTACCAAGGGTGGGAGGCTATGAGAGTAGCGTGTGTGTGTGTGAGCCTGTGACCATAATAACTCAAAAACTAAAATGTGGGTCTTGGGCACTTGGGCTCTGATTTAAAAAAATGGATCCAAGATGGTTTTGAAGGATTTTTTAAATGTATTTTTATTTTAAAAGAATTTGTAGCATTGTGCGATGGGGCAAAGAGGCGGAAATCACCCAGAATGTGTCGGGAGAAAAAAAATACAGAGTTCAAACAAGCCAAAAAGGGGCTCCGTAATTCTACATCATCTACCACTATAACCCATGCAAAAAAGAGACTGCAGTACTTTGGTGGAGGTCTGCACTCTGCATTTCTAGTTTGTAAAGAAAAGAGTTAGAAACCTCTGTGGCACTTCAAAAAAGTATAAAAGCAAAGTTGGCGCTGCAAGGTGATGAGTGAGGATAAGATGCCATAGTGATGAGAGAGAGATTGACAATTCTGACTGATTCTGATCTGATTGACGAGATTGAGTTCATATTGACAATCCAGCATGAAGAGAGTGAGAGTCAGGATCGAGATGTAGAGAAGTACCACAATTGTAGAAAATCAACAGGAAGAAGTTCACAGTGAGAATAAGGAACCAGATGATGGGTGATGGTGAAGATGGAGGTACAGTAGAAGGTTTGATTAGAGTAGGATGACTAATAAATTAATTATAGGTTGAAAGAAAATGACAATGCAAATACCCAGGTTGTTTATGGACAAAACAAATGCAGTGCTCATATATATATATATATATATATATATATATATAGGTTCCACAATGATACAGTGGTGCCTGGAGCAACATCTGGATACAGAGTATTAGCTTTTACTAAATATGATGTGTAATACATTAAATCTGTTTGTTAAAGTGTTTAGTTAAAGAAATGCTGGGATGTTTAAAATAAACATATTTCATTTTTCTGCATGAAAATATTAGTATTTCAATTTGTCCATGATGGTACAATTTGGACTCAAGGCAACAAACATTTAATAAATAAATTCATTTTAAAATAATTACAAATGTTTATTGATATAGTGTCCAATTTTTTCCTCATTGATTTCATAATGCCTACCACAGAGGGTCTCTTCTTTAACATCCGAAGAATTCGCCCATTTCTTTCCACTGAGGCCACTCAGATACTTGTTCAGTCCCTTATCATCTCAAGACTAGACTACTGCAACTCACTCCTGGCAGTTCTACCTTTGAGCGCAATTCGACCTCTGTAACTGATCCTGAATGCAGCTGCACAGCTTATTTTCAACCTTCCGAAATTTTCCCACACCACTCCACTGCTACGATCTCTCCATTGGCTTCCTCTAGCTGCTCGCATTAGATTTAAAACACTAATGCTTGAACAAAGCCAAAAACGGACCTGCACCCCCCTACCTCAAAGCACTTATCACACCCTGCACTGCACCGCATTCTCTCAGATCCTCTAGCACTGCTAGACTGGACTCCCTTCTACCAAGGGATCTAAGCTAAACTAAAATGCATCTAAACTCTTCTCTGTTCTGGCTCCAAGGTGGTGGAATGAACTTCCTCTTGATGTCCGGACAGCTGAGTCACTGGGTATCTTCAAACAACGGCAAAACCTACCTTTTTCTGCAGTGCTTAGATTAGCACTATGTTTTGCACACACACACACACACACACACAAAACTGCACACACAACTGAGTTTTTGACTGACGGTATACTTAGTCTGTGTAAATGTAAATGTCTTTGACTTCTTTACTTTGTGAGAAGTGACTCTGGGTTGTGTACATACCTTCTAATGAATACATAAGTCACTTTAAATTGGACTTATTAACTTTCATAATATTTAATTAATTATTTATTGACAGGGCAATAAAAGGCTGGAAAAGTAAGCGGTACTAAAAAGAAACAGCTGGAGGAACATTTTGCAAATAATTTTTATTAATTTGCAACAGGTCAGTAACATGACTGGGTTTAAAAAGTGTATCTGGGTGGAGGTACACCAATCTGCAAACAAAACAAAACAAAAAAATAATAATAATTAAGTCCACAAATTTCAGAATAATGTTCCTCAACCTAAAATTGTAAAGACTTTGAATCTCATCATCTAGAGTACAAAATCACAAAAATCTGAAGAAATCTTAAGGACCAAGGCTGAAAATCAATGTTGAACGCTTGTAATATTTGGGCCCTCAGGGCCATGACTCTGTCATGGAGATTACAGAATGGGCTCAGGAACACTTCCAGAAATCAGTTTGTGTGAATTAAGTTTGCATTTTGCTCAACTCTGATGCATTCAAAGGGGAAAACTCAGCCATGAAAAAGTGTTTAGGTTGAAGTATTTGTCCTGTGTTTAGCACTTCAGGTACTAGTTTGTTGGTTAGTACAGTATTTCCATTATTTCTGTGAGATGGTAATGGTTGTGTACTGTGCTGTCACACTGAAGTGGGGGTACAATAGTGTTTAATCTGAGGATGAAAAGTACACATTCTCAGAAATAAGGGATAATGGTCAGCTTTCAGGGATTTTTCTCAGTCACCATTTTGCAGTGATGTCCAGTGTCAGGCTGTAATAAGCCTCAGCCTCCCCTGCGGGGCAGCACGACGGCGTAGTGGTTAGCATGTCTGCCTCACACTAAAAAAGTCCTGGGCTCGATTCTGGTTTCGAGCATTTCTGTGTGGGGTTTGCAAGTTCTCTGGGTTTTCCTCTGGGTAATCCGGTTTCCTCTCATAGTGCAATGACCTGCACCTTATGCTAACTGGCTGTTACAGATTGAACCTGTGTGTGTGTGTGTGGCCCTGCAATAGTCTGGCGAGCTGTTCGGGGTGTAACCCTTCTTCGCCCAGTTTCGCCTAAGATAGGCACCAGCCTCCCAGCAACCATAGTAGGAGTAAGCAGTTCGGCAAATCAGTGAGTGAGTGTTCAGTGGCAAAATTCAAGAAATACAGTGTGGTAGCATTACAGACGTTGGTGCAGAGTCTTGATGGAAAGTTTTCGAACACAATGCAGCTATACGACACATTCAGTAAGAATATAGAGATGTTTAATTTGGAGTTATGGAGGGCAGCAAGATGTTGGTGTTTTTGATATATTGACAGAAAAATCCTTTAAAGTGTGCTCTCTCTCTCTCTCTCTCTCTCTCACTCACACACACACACACACACACACAATGCCATCTTTGCACGGATTTAATGGTCTCGTGAACATTGGCTGAGGTCATGTGCAGGTCAGAGCCAATTTATCTCAGCAAGATGCTGAGAAGATAAGGGAACACACACACACACACACACACACACACTAGGTGATTATACTGCTTCAACCCCTATAGCCTTAATCTATACGCATTCTGTATTTCTTTATTTCTTCTTTTTTTTTCTTTCGTTTTAATGAATTTGTCTGTTTTGCTTTTCTGGTTTGTTCAGAGCCTCTTGCACGACTTCTGCTCAGCACATTCACATAAACTTCTTCAGAGACACTTCTCATATTTCTCTCTCTCTCTCTCTCTCTCTCTCTCTCTCTCTCTCTCTGTGTGTGTGCATTTCTTCTTTCTCACCCTCCATCTCCTTCATCCTCCACAGAAGAACACAAGCCTCATGGGAATTTCAGCATGCTGGTTAAATGACTGTGAAGTCACTTTTATAAAGTCATTTCTTTTAACAGAAGAAGCTTTGATAACAGAAATTAGCATGAGTGGAGTGTTTGTTTTTTGCCTGTGCTACAGTTTGCAGCTGTGTTTAGCCTGTTAGTGTTACTCTGCTTTTTATAATTGGCTGCTCATTTTTTTTCCACCATTCTTTCTCTCCATAAATTACAACAGTAGAATCTATTTTCTAAGCTCTGTTTTTTTTTCTTCCTATAATTTGAAAAAATATATAATACTGCATGGTGGTATAATTGGCTAACTTGTTTCATTCTGAGCTCAAGTGTAGTATTTCACACATCCACCCTGTATCCATGTGGGTTTCCTCTGGGTTCTCAAGTTTCCTCCTACCCACAAAACAGTATGTCAGTAGGTGAATTAGTCAAAATAAATTATTTCCTTCTATTTGGGATTGAACCTGCCCAGTTATGGACTGTTATCCCATCATGGGTCCCCAGTGTTCCCAGTGCAACCCTGACCTGGACAAAGCTACTAAATAAAGTACTGAGTGCAATTTCAGATCAGTATTACCTCTGCCAAGCAGGTAATGTTCTTGTCAGCATTTTGTTTGTGAGGAACTTTATGCAAAACTGATGGGGTTTTTTTTTTTTTTGTTTGTTTTTTTAGGAGGGCTGCAGTACGGCCCAAGTAACACTCCATTATATTTAGGGGATGATCCCGATCTAACTTTTGATCCATGATTTTGTTTTTTAATTGTAAATTTTTTGTTGTTGTTGTTGCAGAAAATTGAAAGGCTAATTTAAAAAAAAAAAAAAAATTCAATTTTTTATTTTTTATTTCTTGGAATTGTGGTATTACACCAGACCCAGCAGGGGGTGCTATGTCCTTTTTTTTCAGCTTGGGGGAGGTTTGTACTTTCTTGTCTTTTATGCTCTTGTTAAATGTTGTATTTGAACTTCTGCCTGAATTACACAGTGCCATTCATCTATAACAGAGTTACATCTTCCAGTAATTCAGTTCCAAGCATATAACCTACTGCAAACAAAAACAAAGCACAGAAATACACAGAATGTCTGCAGTTTTATTTTCCACTGAATATCGGAGAAAGAAATCTTGCAACCGAGACATGCCGTGACGTGCAAAACATTCATAGATAGAGAGAGAGAGAGAGGCTTTAGCGATACTAGAACCTCACCTGTCTATTCTGTTCAGATCGCCATTCTAAACTCAAAGAAGAAGAATCTTAAAAAGCAAATATCAAACTTGATTTGTTTGAGGTTAGTCAATCCACCTTAATCTTATAAACTAGAAAACAAAAACGTTACGTTTTCTTGCTTCGGACCAGCTAGTCGGGCAAATGACTGCTTTTGCGTCTATGATAAGCTTCCGCTAGCGCACGAGAGACATGTTTAACCAAACAATAATAATCATGGCAAAATAAGGTTCTTGGCATGGTTTAGCCTTTGTTATATTCTACGATGATGTGACTCGACTTCTTTCATTGTCACTAGACAATTAAGTAATGTTTAACAGCATCTAACCATTCTAAATTTAGTGTACAGTATTCATTTGTAAATTGTTTACAAGCTTAATATTTGCATACGTTTAATGTGATCGGTGATATGCTCGCTCTACCAAAGACGAAGAAGGGGTTTGTGTTTCTTTATGCTAAAATGTCAATAGAAAATATGAATGCTGCTATGGGTGAATAATCAGTACAAAGTCAGCAGCCTGAAGTAGATAACGCCAGCGCAGAGTGCTGGAAGGGGGATATGGTAATGCTTTATGTCTGTTAGTCCATCTGTCCATCACACATCTTTGGTGTGTGGTTACCGATTAATTTATCACAGGACCTTCATACTTTAGACAAAAGTCCTCCTCTCGCATGAGTTCTGAGGACTGTGACCTTGACTATATTTTCAAGGTCATATTTTCTAATTTCATCAAAACTAACATTCTTAATTTTGGTTGGAAAATGGATCAATTGGATCTACTTGTTTTCCAGCAAGACCACATTTCTAAAGTTTATTTTTATTCCTTTTTATACTACTGAAACAAGCTTAATGACTTTTGTATTGCAGCAGACAATAAAAAAATGCTGCTTTCTTTCTGACTGGTAAAAAGTGCAGTTAATGGAGACTCATTCTATGAAGGCTAAATAAGCTTGAGAAATGAAATACATTTGAGAAAACATTTTCCATTCATTCGTTTGCCGATTCGCTTAATCCCACCAGGGGCGTGGCCAACTCAACCAATTATAGGTGAAGGCAGGGTATGCCCTAAACAGCTCACCAGTCCATTGCAGGGTCAACACACACAACCATTCTTTCCCACACCTTGGCCAAATTTAGAACGACCAGGTTTCCTAATGTGCATGTCTTTAGACCGTGGAAGGAAACTGGAATTCCTGGAGGAAACCCACGCAAGTGAGAACTGCAAAAGCAAACTCCACACAGAAACGCCCTCACCGAGCCTGGTACTTGAACACAGGACGCCTCTTGCTGTGAGGCAGACATGCTATCCACTACACCACACTGCCCCCATATTTTGCCTTGATAAATAACAATCTAGTGTTTTATTGCATCCGCCGTACAAACCGCGAGATAGATACATTTGTTATGTAGGCGATAACATGCAGCAAGTCAATATCTCTGTGAAATAAAACTTGACAGGGTGACGCAGAACCCTAAGCCGAAGCAGAGCTGTTATAGCACCTGGACGAGAACCCTTTGGATGATCTGCTGGTTAGAAGCAACAGACCTTAGAATGCTGTAATGGACCAATGTGTGTCAAGCATCCACCAAAGTGATGTAATAAAGAAAGGATGAGTTTTAGAGAAGAAAACTGTGATTTGGATTATAGTCCATACTTCTCTCATCAGTAAAATTCCTTCTTATTCACTCGATTAATCCTATCAGGGTCACGGGGAGGCTGGAGCCTATCTCAGTCCACAATGTGCAAAAAAGTTGAAAAGCTCGACAGACCGTCACAAGACAACACACACAACCATTCACACCTAAGATATATATTTTTTATTTTGATATACTGTATTAATCCCACAAGGGAAATTATTGCCTCTGCATTCAACCCATCCCAAGTGAGCACACACACACACTTGGAGCAGTGGGCTGCCACACACATTGGGGTGCCCGGAGAGCAGTTTGGGGTTAGGTGCCTTGCTAAAGGGCACTTCAGCAATGAATGTGGAGGAAGGGAAGGTGCAGCTCACTCCCCCAGCACCACCCATTTTTCTTGCTGGTTCAGGAATCGAACCAGTGACCTTTCGGTCCCAAAGCCACTTCTCTATCTATTAGGCTACGGCTGCCCCCAAACTAGGGCTAGTCGGGGATAATTAGCTTAGAACAGCTAATTAGCCTAATGTACATGTCTTTGGACTGTGGGAGGAAACCGGAGTACCCGGAGGAAACCCACGTACGCACAGGGAGAACATGCAAACGCCACACAGAAACGCACAAGCCCGGGACTCGAAGCCAGGACCTTCTTAACGTGAGGCGGATGTGCTAACCACTACACTACCACGCCACCCTAAATTATCTTCCGACCAAACAAATTTTTAGAATGAATGATTAATGACAATAAATATAAAGATAAGATATTTACAGTGGATGGATGGTTAGCTTTGTCGGTGTTTTTGTTAATCTTTTCTCTAAGTTTGTCCCCCTTCTGCAAAATGCCAAGTAAATTAAACTTAATGCCTTCCGATTGGACGCAGCCGTAGCCTTCGTTATGGCCATCAAGAGTCAATGAGGTATTGCAAATATTTTATTGGCAAATTTAATGAAGCTCTTGCAATCCACATTTATATCTCAGGGTTATGGCTTGCCTTGATAATTTAATAACCGTGTATAGTGTTGTGGCTGTATGTTTTCTACAAAGACCTGCTCTGCTGTTTGGTTTCAAATAAATGACCCATATAGTGTGTGTGTGTGTGTGTGTGTGTGTGTGTGTGTGTGTGTGTGTGTGGTGGAGACCAAATCTCCTCGCAAGGATGGGAATATGTTGCAGTTTTGACCTTGTGGGAATATTTAAGAAAATGTTTTCATTTAGAACAAAGCCTAAGGGCCAATTTATTTACAGAGGCTAAGCAGCTACTGTATTAATACAGTCAGTGGAAGGTTCCCACAAGGATAGTAAGACAAGCATGTGTATTTGTATGTGAGCGAGAGATGGAGAAATAGAGAGAAAAAGGGAGAGAGAGAGGGGGGGAGAGAGAGAGAGAGAGAGAGAGAGAAAGAGGGAGAAATAGAGAGGGAGAAATAGAGGGCAGGAGAAAGAGGGGGGGGGCAGAGAGGGAGAAAGAGAGGAGGAACAGAGAGAGAGAGAGAGAGGGAGAAATAGAGAGAGAGAGAGAGAGAGAGAGAGAGAGAGAGAGAGAGAGAGAAATAGAGAGAGAGATTGGCTCTACCAATGATGTTCCATAATGAATAAATAATAATAAGGAGCATTTTGCATTAAAAGGAAAGACGTGTTCTTGATCACTCATGTACTTCCACCATTTATTCGGGATGCATTTATAAAAATGCATTCATGTCTAAGATATTAGACAAATTGTGTCCCCTGATGAGATCTAATGAGCTGCTTATTTCCACAGAAAATGATTATAAAGCTCATGCAGAAAGATCAGCTCTCTATCAGTCACATCCATATTCATTTCCAGCCGCCTATTGTGTACAAACACTGCAAAACTGTCTTATTCATTGAGATGTTTTCCTCATAATCACTCCCTTCCGCTGGCACACTTCTACACTAACAATTAATTAATATGCCTTGCTCTGTCCCAGTGCTGTGATAGTGATTAGAACGCTCAGACCTGGCGTGGAACCCGACCCGAGCCTGCCGTGCTTCGATATTGCCATCTAGTGCCGCCATGTTGAAAATGAGTCAGGGAAATAAAATGGCACCCGGTGTGCATCTTCCCATATTTTTATCCTCCACTCATGAATAAATGCATGAGGTTTTTGTGACAGTGTGTAATTAAGATCTAATATGTGCTCCAAACCTCCAGCGTAAGCGTTTCTGCTTTATCCATGTTCCCGTGATATTATTGGATCACAATCGATCAAACCGATGTATTATGTGCATCGCTCATCTCATATCAGCATGCATCAGCATGCATTACTGATTTCGTTTCATTTCTCCTGCTTATTTTTAAAGATGAAGTCAACTCTGGATATATTCTCTACCTGTGTGAAAGTAGGACAGAACAACCGTTATAGGTTAAGGAGGTTAGCAATTTTATTTGTGTTATTTGCAGTAATGAACAATTATAACAAATATGGGCAACACACCGGTGCAGTGATCACCACAGTCACCTCACAGCAAGAAGGGTCAGGGTTCAAACTGGGTTGTGAGTGGGCCTTTCTTTGTGGATATGTCTTGGGTTTCCTTTGGGTGCTCTGGTTTTCTTCTACAGTCCAAAAACAACCACAGTATGTCGACTTCTACACCCACAGGTGTGATTGTGAGTGTGAATGGGTGTCTGTATTAGTCCTGCGATACAGATTGGTGACCTGCCCTGGGTGCACCCTGACCCTCACCCGAAATCAGCTGACCCTGATGGATAAGTGATATAATGAAAGGATGGGCAGGTCAATGATTTTTCTCGTGTGTATGTGTTAATTTGCTGTACATAATACATAAAGATTTAAAATAAAATGTAAAAAAATGAAAAAATTACACAGCTACCTTTTTTTTTAATAAACAAAAAGTATTTTTTTTAATTATTATTTTCATTTCCAAACACATTCCTGATTGGGGGATTCAAGTTTGTTTTTGTTTTTCTTTACTGCCACAGTCAGAACTTTATTCAAATGCAGGAACGAACTGAATGCACTTGGTGCCACCTTGTGGAAGTGACATGCTTGTACACCAGGGGTTTATCATTGTGGACTTTGGCGTAGATTGTTTATTATCCTGTTTTCATTCTATTCTGTGTGTATAGTGTATATCTGATTGTGTATCCAGCATAGCAGGGTGGACACATGGGGATCACTTCGAGTAGCCCGGCGTCAGTCGTCATCGTTGTTGGTGTCAGTTTCATTCTATTCGCTACTCTTCCTGAACCGTTCATCCTTCTACCGACAACTCCTCCTGGACTACATATTGGAATTCAACCAAACTTGGTCAGTAACTTTGATATGGCAGTAGTGGCTCAGTGGTTAAGGCACTGGCTTACTAATCTGAAGGTTGGGGGTTCAAGCCCCAGTACCAATAAGATGTTGTTGGGCCCTTAAGCCGGGCTCTTGACCCTCAGTTGTATAAAACTGATGAATGTAAGTCACTCTGGATAAGGGTGTCTGCCAAATGCTGTAAATGTAACTTTAAAACAGCTTATATACTGTATGTGCACTATGTATTTACTTATTTTTAAATGGTCTTTTTCACAAAAAGAAAGAAAGAAAAAAAATAAGAACGAAAATCGATTATTTTCTCTTTAACAATGCGCATACGACACGTCTTCCATGAAAAACTCACATCCTAGTATTAATGTTTGGAAGTGGACACATTAAGGACACATTTTCACATTCTTCCTTTATAATAATAATAATAATAATAATAATAAAAATAAACTGGTTTGTGTTCAGGCAGCACAGTGGGGTAGTGGTTAGCACGTCCACCTTACAGCAAGAAGGTCCTGGGTCCAAGGGCTCGGGTGTTTCTGTGTGGAGTTTGCATGTTCTACCTGTGCTTGTGTGGGTTTCCTCCAGGAACTATGGTTTTCTCCTACAGTTTAAAGACATGCACTGTGGGGTGTTTCAAATTGCCCCTAGGTGTGAATGTGAGTGTGAAGGGTTGTGTGTTGGCTTTGCGATGACATGGTGAGCTGTTCAGGCTGTACAGAGTGAGTGAGTGAGTAAATGGGTGCATGGTGGGGAACCTGGTTGTTCCATTTTTAGCTTAGTTTTCTTACTGTTTGGGGTTTTGCATGTTCTCCACTTTGATTTCTTGTGGGATTTCCGGTTTTCTGCTAAAACTTCTAAAAACATTTTCGGCATTTTGCAGACACCCTTAGACAGAGTGACTTAGAACAATGGCAGCTTGGTGGTACTGGGCTTGAACCCCTGACCTTCAGATCAGTAACCCAGAGCCTTAAGCACGTAACCAGGGATGTCAAACTCATTTTCACCGAGGGCCACATCACTAAATTTAAAGGTGATCGAGGGCCAAGTAATCACCGAACATCTATTCTAAAAGGGCAACCATGAAATCCGCATGGCAAAATGATCCATTTACGCATTTGTCTACATGACAATTTTTTACTTTATTCACTCGCATTATCTGAAAACACAACGCATAACTGCAAGCTAGCATGCAATCTTTCTTAAGTAATGAACAACTAGCTGTTTATTTGAAATAGGCTGCCGCCACCTAGTGGAAGGATGATGAATTAGGTTTCATGGTAATAGTCGCTGCAAAGAATGTACGATTATGATATTCTTTGAAAGCTCTTGCAGGCCACATAAAATGAGTAGGTGGGTCAGATTTGGCCCACGAGCTTTGAGTTTGACTCCTGTGCCCTAAACCATCAGCCATCAGCCATTAGCCACAAACATGCTAATAGAACTCAGGTTTGAATCTAGATGGTGCTACTCCAGGTCAGTTTGAATCTAGATGGTGCTACTGCCACCCTGTGGCCAGGAGTCCTGGAGAGCAATACATGTTTTGCTCTGAGTGGGAGGAGTCACATACTTTCTCTCTCCTGTCAATCACAGCATCAGTAGCCAATCATGGGAAGTGTTCCAATACATGGATTGGCTTTTTGTGCTTTTCCTCTCATTTATTTCTCATGAAGGGTGTTGAAAAAAAAAAAAAAGATTGGCTACACTAATTTGCCCTGAGGTGGGCATCCAGGGCTGGTCCAGGGATAATGCTTTGGATCCACCATGACAGCGAATACTGAAAAAAAAAATCATAATATTTTAATCATTAAAATCATTTCTCTATTTTTACACTGTGTATTTGAAAACCTGAGCTACACTTCTCTAACAGAGCTTTAATCATTTGTTTTTTTTATTTTAATTATATCTGGCCTTGAGGAGAGCTATTTAACCCGCAACACAGAAAATATATGTATTATTTCTCCTGAACCCATTAACTTAAGAGATCATCAGTGTAGGCAGCGTGCACATAAAAAGCTGTATACACATGTCCTAAAAGCTGCTTTCATTAATAATTTAGTCTTTTTCATCAACAGTGTCCTTGAAAAAAGCAGTGAATTTTATAAGGCAGCTATAATGAAACATCACAGACTTCTTTCAATACTCATGCATTTTTAAACATGCGTGTAAACTTCAGCTGTCGGTGACCTTTTTGAGGTAGATGTACAGAGTGTTTAGATGTTTTGTGCATTGATATTGCTATTGATGCTTCCTGTGTAGAAAAAAAAACCCACATGAAAGTAAAGATTTTTTTTTTTCTATAAATAAAAGTCTATAAAATGTCTGATCTTCAAAGCAGAGATGATTAAAGGTGGACTGAGAGAGGACAAGCCATTTCATACGGATCTTTATATCATTATTTTGGGATTTCATCAAAGCAAAGATACTATTCATATTGCATTAAAGCATGACCTAAATAAATAATTCCAATAATAATAAGTATTTAACTATTTGTAGTTGATTATAAGTATATATCATATGTATACTATATGTAATTTGTAGTGTATTATATACACTGCCCGGCCATTCATTCATTCATTCATTTTCTGAACCGCTTATTCCTAATTAGGGTCGCGGGGAGGCTGGCGCCCATCTCAGCCAACTCTGGGCGAGGGCGGGGTACACTCTGCCCGGCCAAAAAATGTCTTTTAGCCTTGATCACAGCATGTGATCTCCATGGCATTGTTGCTCCAGTCGGTCCGGTCGAGGCTCAGCAACATTAATGTGGCAGTAAAATGAAGTCAGCTGATGACCTGAATGTACTGAATGAGCAGGTTACCACATCAATGGACCTTTTCTTCCCTGATGGCACGGATATAAAATGGGGGCTCAGATAATGAGCGAGTGGTCCTGAATATAACTGAAAAATTGTTGGCTGGATGTAAAGTAAGCATTCACTCACTCCATTGTGACCTTGATGGATAAGTGGTATAGATAATAAATGGATGAAAAGTAACACATCATACTCATTTAATTATTAATTTTCTAAGCCACTTAATCCTAATTAGGGTCGCGGGGAGGCTGGCGACCATCTCAGACGACTCTGGGCGAGGATGGGGTACATCCTGAACAGTTCGCCAAGCCATTGCAGGGCCAACATACATATAACCATTCACACTCACACCTAGGGGTGATTTTGGAACAGCCAGTTAGCGTACTGTGCATGTTTTTGGACTGTAGGAGGAAACCGGAGTACCCAGAGGAAAACCACACAAACACGGGGAGAACATGCAAACTCCACACAGAAAAGCCCCGAGCACGGGAATTGAACCCAGGCCTTCTTGCTGTGAGGCGGACGTGCTAACCACTGCACTTTAAAAAGACAGAATAGCATTAAAATGGATGCAGCTTAATCGCTAGTGCCTGACTGTTTGGCGCTTCTGATGTTAGCACAGTTTATTACAGTAAAAGTCCATATTCTCTAAATTCCCAAGTAACGTCAAAACTGTCAAACAAATCCACTAATCCTCCCTCTCCGCCCCACAGAAATGCTAAAACGCTGACCTGGAAGAAATGTTTCATTTCAACTCTCTTGTCTCACGAGGCTGATCATTCTGTAAGCGAGGAGGAAAAAATCTCCCTCTAATGATGGAGAGGAAAAAGGCCAGTATGAGAGGGAAAAGGTTATTTGTTTTAAATGGCTAGAGATTAATTAAAATTGTTTATCACCAGCAAGGCTGTATGATTATCTGAGCTTGGCTTAACTTGGCAGGAATGACTGTAGTAGCAACTTCTCCAAGTGTTCGCGTTCCAGTGAGACTCGCCTACCGAAAAACAACAAACGTCCACTAGCAATGAGGGGGACCAAGAAAGCACAGGAGAAAGGTAGAAGCTGTAAGTCTAAATCAGAAAAAAATTAGAGGTCTGTGTCCAAAACAACAATCAGTTCAGTGCCGTCATGTAGTCAATAATATTGGCCTTCGGGTTTTATCGATAGATAGATGAAAGCTGATCGGGAACACAGTTATATCCAGGCCATCTTTGAATTTAGGGAGGTCTGCTTTGTCTTTTCCACTCTCGGAACCACGAGAAAAATACAAAGCAGGTGTTTTGCTTTAGGATTAAGGCATATCCATAGGGTGGCCCTATTTATACTCCTTTGAATTGATATTCATATTTTTATATCATCCTGTCTATTCATTAATAAATATTGATTAACCCGTTATTAACGAGTGTGTGAGCAAATCGCTCTATATATATATATATATATATACATGCACACAAAAATAATGAGCCTGACTAAGAAGTAACTTTTCTTCATCAGGATGAGAGCTTCTATACCAAGGAGATCCAAGCACTACATTACAGATGAAAGAAGTATGTAGACCACAGAGGAGAGAAATTTGGTTCAATTCGAGCATTGCATCATGGTCGGCCTATGAATTTTTCAGCCCAACCTCATAACTGCACTTGTGTCCACTTGTGGGGAAAGAGTCACACTTCCTCTCATTAACAACGCCTTACAACTTTAATAACAAAAAAAGTGAACAGTTATACAGTTAAAGGGAACCTGTGGTGAATTAGTGTCACTAGCTATTTAAAACAATTACATATAACATCAGCGGTTCCTTTCGGCAACATCAGTCCTTGCCCGATTTTAAAGTGTGCGCGAGTGCTACGTCACCAGACATGCTCAGAGACCTGATGCCTTTCTGATTGGCTGTTCCAGCCTGGTAGTGACGCGAACTCGTTGGATTGGCTGGGCTGCATCACCGACCCCGTGTAGCATAACACATTATGGGCCAGTGCTGAGCTGCACAAACAACAAGCGCAGAAATCGCGGAAAACATATCTTTTTGTTCCTAAACCAACTGGCGACAGGAAAGCCGAGTCAGCAAAACGTTAGCTGCGTAAGCCATTTTGGATTCACTCGTCTCTGACTGCATTCTCGTCCTCAGAGTCCCTAGAATGTGACGTCTCACTGTCTCCCCAAGAGACTCCTCCCTCCCTGGTTCTAATAGGTCACCATTTACACCCATTTCCTCCAAATTGCTACCACAGTTGCTTCTTGAACACATTTTTTTATCACCTAAAATGTCGCTCGCTGAATAGCTCTGCTTGTTTACTTGCACTGGACAACCCCGCCCAACACGTTCACGTCACTTCCGGGGGAAAAAACGCATGTTTACCATAGCTTTATCTCCGCTAGTAATCCATGGGATACAATCACCCAGTTTTGTGCTTTTTATGGTAATTTATGTTAAAATAAATGTCTGCATCGCTGAAACATATTGCATATGAACAAATTATGCTGTAAGGATGACCAATACCGCTATTCTTTAATGCTTATTTATGGATTGTCCTTTTGGTTAATGATTAAATAAGGAATAAACCCTCAGGGTGTGCAGTTAAAGGAAAACAATCTTACAATTAAGTTAGGCTGTTATCACTCAGTTATGAATGAACACACTCGTAATGTCCACTAGACAAGTGCCCCTGTAGTCATTTCCAAAAATAAAAAGACTAGCTGGGTTTTCACTGCAGCTTTATGCAAAATAAAAGCAATATAAGAAACTATGAATACTGAAAGTGATGCTCTGCAGTTAATGGTACAGTGTGTATGTTTTACAGGTATTCTAAGGTTCCGAAAATTACATTTTTTTCATGAAAACTTATTATTAATTGCTAATATACTTAATTTCTACTAATAGATGTTTTAAAGTATTACGCACTGTACGTTGGAAGTTGACTTTTCAAAAGGGGTAGTGTTTCTATTTGCTCGTCATGTGACGATCCAAAAACAAAAAAAAAAAACACGTTTCCATTTCACTTACTCATTTTCTAAACGGCTTAATAATACTAGGGTCATGGTGGACATTGGTGCCTATCTCAGCCAACACAGGGCGAAGGTGGGATACACCTTGAAAGGCTCGCCAGATCGTTGCATGGCAACACACACACACACACACACACACACGCACACACTCCATCATTCACATTCACTCTCACACCTGGAGCAATTTGGAACAGCCAATTAGCCTAATGTGCATGTCTATAGAAGGTGGTAGGAAACCGGAGGTAGCCGGAGGAAACCCATGCAAGCACAGGGGGAACTCCACAGAGAAACGCCCGAGCCTGGGACTTGAACGTAGGACCTTCTTGCTGTGAGGCGGATGTGCTAACCACTACGCCTCCATACCACCCAAAATGTAATATATTAAAATAGTAATATAATAATAATAATATTAATAATAATAATAATAATAATAATAATAATAATAATAAAAACCTGAACTAAATGCTCATGATTCTCAAAGGCTTTTAAAAGGCTCCCTATGTAATTGCGAGTGATTTAGTTTCGAGTCCTTATGACAGGATTTAGCTTTTATGATGCTGTTTGCTTATCACAGCCAAGGAAAAAAAAAAAAACATCAGAGTTGAGTGCATTCTTGAGAGGTCTGACATGGAACCGGACACCGTGTGAGATTTGCTTTCAGCCCCTGTGTGCTATTACCCTCAGCAACATATCAAAGTGACCTACCATGATTTAATAGCCTGCAAAAGAGAGGTATGGTCATGGCATGTTAACATCAAAGACACCCCACTTTCCTACATGGAACATTCGATATATGTTTGCAGAAGAGAAAGAAAAATGTGTGTGTATATATATATATTTTAATTCTACAAAACTGGAATTGATGAACCGATCCAAAAAGAGCTTCTCCTAATATTAAAAGATGAAACTCATGACACAAGAACCGAGCGTATCCCATTACAAGTGCTAACATGCTAGCAGCGAGTACGAGATGGTCGATAGCTCATCGTGATATTTACTCCATGAAAGTTCAGCTTTTGTTTTAATCTCGGCGTTTAAAGTAAGAAGGTGTGGTGGTTGTGTATCCAATAGTCATATATTTCAGCAAATAAAACATTGATGCTCCCTCTAAAGCCGCCATCCTTCTTACTAGCCCCACTCCAGACAATAGCACTTTGGTGGTAATTTGTTTCAGCGAAGATGTATGGCATTGTAAATATTTAAAATCAAATTTGGCAAAAAGACAGAGATGGATGTCTCACCCCCCAGGGCCAAGAAGAAAGACTCTGTCTCTCTCTCCCTCTCTCCTTCTCTCTTAAGCACACAAGCTCTGTCTCTAGGTGGCAGCACTGCTTTGCTTGTGATTATTCACTTTAATAACATTTTTGTAAAATCCAGAAGACTGTGAGAAACTTCAATGACACTGCCTTATTATAATAATAATAATAATAATAATAATAATAATAATAATAATAATTATTATTATTTCATATATTAATAATCATAATCATTACAGTTTAAAAGCTAAATACAAAATAGGGGAAAATAAAGTTAATAATGGAAAAAAGTATTTGAATTCTATATGTGAATAAATATAATTTTTTTTTATTCAGCTGGAACCCTGACAGATAAGAGGTATAGATGATGGATGGATGGATGGATGGACTCATTTATTAATGAATTAATTAATGAATTTATTATTTAATGTTTTCCCAATTTTTTTTTTTTTTTAAATTTTACATTTTTTTCTTCCCTAATTTTAGCCGTATCCAATTCATACACATACGAACCAGCGTCACATACAACGAATAAGCGTCACATACAACCAACAACAACCAGGGAGGGGCATAAGCACACACATGCCGCCTCCGTGACGTGCGATGCTGCCACCCGCCTCTTTACGAACTGCTGAACACATTCGGAGGGAAAGCGCTATTCGCCCCTTTTGTACAAATGAGCTCACAGACACCCATGGATTGGCTGGTGATCGCTGTGAGTGACAGAGGAACGTATGCCATCCCTCCCTCCCGTTAGAGCTCGGGCAATTCACTCCTATGGACTTCCGGTCGCGGATGGCTGCGGCATCGACCAGGATGATAGTCATGCACCTTGTCAATGCACCACTTCGGAGCATGAATGGACTTTATATTATTTCATAAGCCCTTCTTATGTATTAATTATTGTTGGTGTTATTGTTTTTGTTATTATTGTTATCATAATTAGTAGTAGTAGTAGTATATACATCTCAGTTATTTACCAAAGGCAAGCGGACTATTCACTGATATCCAGCAAGTCTGAGGTGAATATTTGTTTTAGTATATACTACACGATGACATAACAAAAGCAAACCAAAACAAGAATTTTATGGTTTACTTTTCCATTTTTATAGCCTGACAGTGGTCACATGTCCTTCATTATGGCATCTATTCAAATTAAATTTTTATTTTTGTTTTTACTTTTATATTGTGTAGCTTTCTTCGTATTTTTTAAGACAGCATTTTGTTGAATTTCTACGGTTTCAGAATCAGCGATCAGACCCAACTGTAATTGTTTGTCCAGGAATTTCCAAGTTTCCCAGCTGGCGTAGTGGTTAGCACGTCTTCCTGACAACCTCCTGGCGAGGACGTTGAAACGTTTGGAGTTTGCATGTTTTCCTCATGCTTGTCTCTGGGTACTTCGGTTTCCTCCCACAGTCGAAAGTTATGCACTTTAGGCTAATTGGCTGTTCCAAATTGCCCCAGGGATGTGTGTGTGTGTGTGTGTGTGTGTGTGTGTGTGTGTGTGTCAGCCCTGCAATGGACAGGCGAATTGTTTGGGATGTACCCCGCCTTTGTCCAGTGTGGGCTGAGATAGGCTCCAGCCTCCCCACAGCCTTAATAGTATTAAGCGGTTCGGAAAATGGCTGGATGGATAACATCTATTATACTGAAATTGTGACCCAATCAGATGGTGCTGTTCCTGTGTAGTATGTACTAAATTATATGCTTTTATCTGCTAAACCGTACTAAAGTAAATTAATAGCACAATAAATGTAAGTGAATAAATGGTAAAAAAATAACCATCATAAAAACAAACAAGTAAACATGTAGCAAATTTTAAAACAAATAAATAAATAAAAATAAAAATAAGCAGTGGGTGGCACAGTGGTTAGCGTATGTCTCACAGCAAGAAGGTCCTGGGTTCGATTCCCTGGCTTAGGGGTTTCTGTGTGGAGTTTGCATGTTCTACTCATGCGTGCGCGGGTTTCCTCAGGGTACTCCGTTTCCTCCAACAGTCCAAAAACATGCACAGTAGGCTAATTGGCTGTTCCAAATCGCCCCTAGGTGTGAGAGTGAGTGTGAATGGTTGTGTGTGTGTGTGTGTGTGTTGGCCCTGTGATGGCCTGTCGAGCTGTTCAGGGTGTCCCCCCACCCTTGCCCTGAGTCAGCTGAGATGGGCGCCAGCCTCCCCGCGACTGTAATTCGGATTAAGCGGCTTACAAAGCAATGAAAATGTTTATATGTTATGTATATTACTAAACATGAAGTGGGGCCGGTGGTGTAGTGTTTAGGGTGCTGGACTCACGATCGAGAGGTTGTGGGTTCGAATCCACATTAGACCCACACTGTGCTAAGACCCTTGGGCAAGGTCTCAGCCACAACTGTGCCTCTGTCCACCCAGCAGCATAAATGGGTACCAGTAAAAAATACTGGGAAGGTGATCTGCGATAGACTAGCATCCCATCCGGGAGGAGTTGAACTCATAACCGCTTCACGCTATGGAAATTGGGGATAAGCTCCAGCTCTGGTGAGGCTGTAGACTCGGGTGTAAAAAGCCCAACAGACTTACCTTTTACCCATGAAAATGCAGTTGAAGTTATTTATATTTATCAATTTAACAAGCAATAATTTTGACTGCTGTTGGTGGTGTTCAGGAAGAATCTTCCTCTTCTACCGTATTTCCCCTAAACATGACACATAAACTCGTCTAATTTGAGAAAAGTCCAGTGAAACTTTGAAAGTCGTGATAAATGTCTAACTGCGGACACTCGTTCCTAAGAGACGTTTGACTGTGCTGCTTGACACATGACTACAGGCGTCTGTCTCCATCCGTCTCCTGGATGGAGTGGGTGGAGGGATTGAGGCCGTGTCCTCTGGCCTGCTGTGATAAACTGCTGCTCTGTGTTTGGATGGTAGATAATGGTGGATATGAGTAATGTGTGTAAAAGCACTGTACACACCACCTGCACCTTATTACAGAGAGCCAAAAGAAGTGGAGTGTAAGAAATGCAAAAATAAAATTGTCTGATAAATCATTTTAGGTGTGTGTGTGTGTGTGTGTGTGTGTGTGTGCGTGTGTGTGTGCGTATGTATGTGAGTGTGTGTGTGTGTGGTGTTAAATGGGTAGGTCTGTGTGAGTTAATGTGTGTGGGTTGTTTTTGCTGTGCTGTCTTTTAATTAAAGTGGTGTGTGTGTGTGTGTGTGTGTGTGTGTGTGTGTGTGTGTGTGTGTGTGTGTGTGTGTGTGTGTGTGTGTG
>JBCNYH010000014.1:18929834-18944780 GCA_039654325.1 Tandanus tandanus
TTTTATTGCCACATTAATGTTGCTGAGCCTCGACCGGACCAACTGGAGCAACAATGCCATGGAGATTAAATGCTGTGATCAAAGATAAATGCTCTCCATGAAATATTACAGTGTGCGACTTTTGTTTTGGATGGGCAGTGTATAAAGATGTCCTGGTAAAACCACTCCGGCTCACAGGCTTTGTATCTCTTATTCACATTTTCTATGTCTTGTTTTGGTTCTGTGTCTGTTCACAATAACAATAATAAGAACACGTGACCAGAGAAACACTCTTGTGCATGCGCGATAACTTCAGTGTCAGTGCAACACCGATTCATAGAAAGTGGAAAAATCCGAGATCAAGTGTTGGGTACGGAAGAAGACCTTAAAAAATGTAAAGTTGCTTAAAACCTACAGATTGTTCACTGCTCACCTTGTTTGTGCTGTACTGATGGCCACCATCATGCCTTAAGATGCCGATGCCCTCGTACTGATATCATGGCGCCGGGTGCTGGGGTCACTGACACTCGCATACAGGAGGAAGCAAATGGTTTCAGATAGACATTGTTTCCGATTCCATTTCATTTCCAAGAGATACCACTGTATTCAATCTTTATTTAATATACCTGGGAAGTGACTGGGTTCCTTTAATGTTGTGGCACATTTGCAACTTCACAGCAGTTATAAACAGAATAATTCCTCAGCAAGCCCATGAAATAATGTTAGAAAATGCATGTGACCCGGAAAACGCAACACCTGGAAGATTGCCTGTGTCAGAATTAGCTTTATGTCTGTACTTACAGTATACCTGAATAGATACGGGCAACAAGGCCCTCTGGTTTCCTCCCAAAGTCCAAAGACATACACATTAGGCTAAGTGGCTGCTCCAAATTGCCCCTAGATGCGAGTGTGGGTGGGAATGGATTGGTAAGCTGTTTAGGGTGTACCCCGCCTTCATGCAGAGTGGGCTGAGATAGGCCTCCCCTCGACCCTAATAGGATTAATCGTTTTGGGGAATAAATTAATGCATTAATTAATAGATACATGAATAAAAATGTTCTTTAATTGAACTGTTTCTATGAAATCCCTCTGGAAGTTCTTACTTTAGAGCAGATATGAATGAACCCATCGGTCATCTGTTTGCAGCTGGAAACTGTCAGGGTTGCCGTTAAAAAAAATCAATCATTAATACTCAAAACGTCTACAACTTTCTGATAGATGCCGGTTTGTCACATGATGCCAGATCTAGAATGTCTCGAATGAAGGACGAGTAAACGTGACTGTCCTTGTTGCGTTCCGTCTTCTGATCACAGAACTGATCACAACTTTGTATAACATAAATACCGACTGAGAAATATTGACTGGGGCGGCATGGTGGCGCAGTGGTTAGCATGTCAGCCTCACAGCAAGATGGTCCTGGGTTCGATTCCCTGGATTCTCCACGTGCTTTCATGGGTTTCCTACAGGTACTCTGGTTTCCTCCCACAGTTCAAAAAACATGCACATTAACACAGTTGGCTGTTTCAAACAGTCCCTAGATGAGATTCTGTGTGTAAATGGTTGCATGTGTTGGCCCTACGATGGCCTGGCGAGCTGGCCAGGGTGCACTCTGCCTTCGCCCAGAACTGGCTGATATGGGCGCCAGCTAGGGCGCATGGGCGACCCTAATTAGGATTAAGCGGTTCAGAAAATGAATGAATGAATGAATGAATGAACATAAAAAGGACAAAACCGGGTGATTTATCCTGTTGATTACTAGCGGCGTCTGAACCTGCAGGTGTTTTCCAGTGCAAGTAAACAAGCAGGTCTATTCAGAGAGCCACATTTTTGGTGATTAAAAAAAAAAAAAACGTGTTCAAGAAGCAACTATGGCCAACAATTTGGAGGAAATGGGTGTAAATGGTTACCTTTTGAACCAGGGAGGGCGGAGTCTCTTGTGAAGACAGTGAGACGTCACATTCTAGTGACTCTGAGGACGAGAACGCTGCCAGAGATGAGCGTGACGGTAAATCCAAAATGGCTTATACATTCAATGTTTAGGAACAAAAAGAAATGTTTTCTGCGATTTCTGCGCCTGTTTGTGCAGCTCAGCACTGAGCGATAATGTGCACGGGGTCAGTGACGCTGCCCATCCAACCCAACGAGTTCACGTCACTACCAGGCTGGAAGCCAATCAGGAAGGCAACATGTCTCTGAGCATGCCTGGAGTCGTAATACTTACGTGTACTTTAAAATCGGGCACAGACTGATGTTGCTGGAAGAAACTGCTGGTGTTATATGTAATTATTTTAAATAGCTAGTAACACTAATTCACAACATGTACCCAATAAACAGCTGTCAGGGTTTACTAATGTTGCGAATTGATAATTCAGTGATGGAATGGTAAGGTGGAAGTTCTTTTTGCAATTGACCCCTGGGACAGTGAATGCATTGTCCCCGCAAAGGCAAAAGTACAAGATCGTGTGTTTGTGTGTTGTCACTGCCATTAATAGAGCTCAGGGCTCCATATTGCCCACTCTGTCTGTGTCTATGGTGTTAGAATTAAAGCTGACCCAGTCAGAAAAAAATGATGACCATCCTCTTTCTTCCTTTTTGTGCACACACAAGAATCATGAGTGTGACAAATCATGTGAGGACACACTGCTCATGACACCTGAGACATCATCTGATTAAAATTTTATACTTGATGCGTATTACCAATAAACTTCCAGGTTGTTCAGGGCGTATTTTCTTTATTTTTAATTTACTAACACTGAATTAATTCCTTCATTCATTTCGCAATTGCTTAAACCCACTAGGGTTGCAAGGAGACAGGAGCCGACTCTGACAACCATACACTCTCAGTCTCACCTGTGGCCATTTTTGTTAAACCACATTCGTCTAATGTGCATGGCTTTGGACTGTAGAAGGAAACCAAGAGGAAACCAGTGCAAGCATGTGGAGAGCATGCCATGTCATGGTTGTCTTTCGGGGGCCGAGGACTGCCTTGTTGTGCATCTATCATCTGTTAACAGAAGAGGTGCACAATGAAACCTGTGTGTGAAGGATTTTAAAGTGGAAAGGCCTTTGCAGAGGGGCAATCCCACTCTCTCTGCCTCAGAAGTCGAGTTCCGGTGGCACGATTACGGTGGAATGTTACGTCTGGAGACCTCTCTGTCTGCATCGGATGGCCATGTTGTCCTAAGTGCTCCAGCACGCTGTTTCCACTCCACGATGCATTGCTGAAGAGCCTTTCCAGCCATTTGAACCCCAAGGGTTTTCTCCCCCTGGGGCCGCCAATGCAGTGTTCACATGCTAGAACCAGAATTCCTGCGCATTTTGGCCGATCTCAGGCCCAGTGGGAAAACATGATGATGATGATGATGAGAGATGAACCAGTCTCTAACTCACCAAGGGTCCAGACCTGTCGGCTACCCTCAACCTGGTTCAGCCGGCCTGTCGAAGCCGTTGCCCAGAGTGTTGCCATTGCCAGATGCTAGCAACTACGAGGAGCTACAGGTGAAAGCTGGGTGCCAGTGGGGACCAATAGTGGATAAGCCACTCCAAAAGAGTGCGACAATCCCCCTTCTAGGGGTATTACCCCTCCAGGAGGACCCCATACTACCCCGGAGAGAATGCACCCTCCACAACAACTCCCTCACAGAGCCTGGGACTCGAATCCAGGAGCTTCTTGCTGTGAGGTGGACGTGTTAACCACTACACCACCATGTCACTCAAATCTGCACCATCTTACCTCCAAATTCTATGACTAATAATGAAAAATGACTAATAACCAAGACTGCAGCAAAGTGCCAGTATGCAGCATTTAGCATAACATTTTTAGTAATTCATTCATCATTCATTTTCCAAGCCGTTTAATCCTAATTAGGGTCACGGGGACGCTGGCGCCCATTACTTAGTCTCAGCTGGCTCCGGGCGAGGGCGGAGTACACCCTGGACCCCCTGGACAGCTCGCCAGGCCATCGCGTTGTGATTTAACTGATGTGAGGATGTAATTTTGTTGATTAGTAAACTATGACCCTCATGCTTGTATATGTTGGTTATCGAGTGTGTTTAAGACTTTATGAAAAACTATACCAGCATTTCCTTCTGCACTTTTTCATTGCATCCATATGGCAGGATATCGGAACTGCTCTCCGTCTCTTTTCATCCGTGTCTCTTTCCTTTCTGCTGTTCGACATGTCAATCCTTCTTCTCAATCTGTTCTGGGTTTGACTGACAGGTTAATAGAGCGAGCCGATTGGCTGTAATGTGGTTTCTTCATATTAGCATGGTGGTGGAGTCTCCGTCCTGTCAGCGCATGCTGAATTATTGCTCTCTTTCACTCCCTCTGTGGTTTTTAAATTTTTGTAATCCAGATTTAAAAGCATATTGGTGTTTATACACTGCACGCGATAATGATCCATCATACCACTGAGCTAAGCCGTAGTGTGTGTGAGGCAGAGTGTGTGAGAGAGTGGGTGCAACACATAAATAAAAAGCAATTGGACCATCTGTTTGAATATCTCTTGGTCTCCCAGGAGATGCCCATCTGCCTTTTACATTATCCATTCCAACACACACACACACACACACACACACACACACACATATGCGCGCGAATGTACCCCCCGCCAGTGCCCTTCCTTATGGCCACTGTCACCATCACAACTCTTCTAACACCCCAGAAACTCAAACAAACACTTCAACCCACCCCCCCCACCCCCAACACCCCCCCCCCCCACACACACACACACACACACAAACGCGCACACACACAACCTGACACCCTCCATTCCCCTCGCCGGATGTGAAACATCTGAAAACAGATGTCGTCCTTATTTCCCTGCATCTTGATTACATTTTCATGAATAAAGTCTTGTGGTTAAAAAAAAAAAAAGAAAAGAAAGAAAGTGAAGAATTTATTTGTTCATCTGTTCAGATAACAAGAGCTCTCATGCCTAAGCAATACGTTCAGCTAATTCCTGTTAAGATGTACCTTCATTTCCATTAATTATTAACACCATTTTAATATTATTAGAAGCACTCGTTATTCTAGAGCAGATGTTAGCAGATAATTTGGTTGGGTGTTGTAGATTTGTACCTTAAAGCTGTTCAGATCTTTGTTGTTGGATGACGGGAGTGGAACATGGCGTGGTCTTCTCTGGCTGAAGCAGCTGTCCTCCTGAACGTTTAGCGTTTTGTATTTCTGAGATGCTGTTCATCTCACCCTGGTTGTAAAGAGTGGTTATTTGAGTTAGCGTAGCCTCCATCCCAGCTAACCTCAGCTCAAATAAGCCTAGCATTCAATGGATAGGGTTTTTTCGGTGGTAGAGTGCTGGATCACTGATCCCAAGGCCAGGGGTTCAAGCCCCACTATCAGTGGGATGTCACTGCTGTCCCCCCAGTGCAGCTAACTGGGTTATTAAAGGCCGGCCATGTCTCTCACTGTCTGTAGTGAGAGGCATGTAAAGGAACCATTGCTGTCGTTCGTAAAGAGTAGGCTGCATAGCCGTCAGCGTGTTTCTGCCCTGTGATGACCTGGCGAGCTGTCCAGGGTGTACTCTGCCCTTGCCCAGAGTCGGCTGAGATGGGCGCCAGCCTCCCCGCGACCCTAATTAGGAATAAGCCAGAAAATTAGCAAATTCCCTTAATGATTAATCCAGCCGGTTATTTCACATTCTGATGTTTGTTCATTTGCCGAAATGCTTTATCCTTTATTAGGGTCGTGGGGAGGCCAGAGCTTATCTCAGCCAACACTGGGTGAAGGCGGGGTACACCATGAACTGCTTGCCAGTCCAACACACACACAGCCATTCACACTTGGAATGGAAACAGTCAGCCAATTGGAATTAGCTTAATATGCATGTCTTTGGGCTGTAGGAGGAAACCGTAGTTTCCGGAGGAAACCTGGGCGAGAACCACGGAGGACATGCATGAAAACTCCACACAAATGACCTCACCGAGCCTGGGACCTGAACCCAGGACCTTCTAGGTGTGAAGCACCCGTGCTAACCACTATGCCACCATGCTGCCCCTTATGATCTCAATGAAAAGGAATAAAACAAGATATCATAATCTAGCATTTATTCATCTGAATTCCCATCCTTTCGCCTTAAAAGAAAACCTGGGCCCGTTTTCATATCTGATTCGGTCTAAGTTTTTACTAGGGGAAAAAATTATTCAAATCGGTCCAGTATTGAGTAAGCACACAATAACTGGCACGCGCAAAAAGACTATACGCTGTAACTCTATGGGGCAAACAACTGTGTTCAAATAAAGCGCCTTGATTTCACCAATGTCAGACTCATAATTCGTGTAGAAGTCTATTTTAATGATGTCAAGAGTTCCTTTGTTACTTTGGAAATGGATTTCTTCACAATTTCTGCATGACTTCTTTAAAAAAAAAAATCGGAAAACAGCCCCAAGGCGATAATCAGCTACACTGAATGGGGCATCGTGTCAGAGACCAGAAGAAGAATATTTAAAAAAAAAAAAACTATGAGTGTAAAATCAGTAATTTTCTTCAGTTTGTTTATAGATCTTGAGGTAATCAGTCACCAGTGCATCTCTAGAGATTCTTTCTATGTCGTCAGACATTTATAATAACATTAGGAGCATGTCAGGGGCCAAAACAGCAATTTTAGTTTGACATGGTTGTTTGCCCCAATGGCACGGTGGTGTAGTGGTAAGCACATCCACCTCACAGCAAGAATATCCTGGGGTCAGCCAGGAAGTTTCTCTCTCTGTGTGTGTGTGTGTGTGTCCGTGTGTGTCTCTGTTCGCCCAGATTCGGCTGAGATAGGCTCCAGCCTCCCTGTGCAGTGAGTAGGAATAAGAGCTTTGGCAAATGAATCAATAAATGTTTGTCCCATAGGTTTAAAGCACATGTTGTATTGTGGTTGCCAGTTAGAGCATTTTTACACAACATGGTTCTGATGTTATTAATGCTTAATGCTTACTAATATTATTATAAATTAATATATTATAAATCTGACAACAAGGAAAGCATCTCTAGAGATGCACTGGTGTCTGAAATATTGAAATGAATCAAAGTAGAAAATAGGACCCAGGTTAAAAAATCACGAGGGTTCTATTTAATCCGTAAAAGGTTTGCATGTACAGTAGCTATGTATGTGTGTGTAGGACACAGGTGTTGAAAAACCGGTCTCTGTTTTATATCAATGGATTCAGGTGCTTCTCTGAGGAGTTCAGGAGCAGTTCAACGGCCCTGTGGAAGCCGCAGTTCTTTACTGTGCTGTTCAAAGATCTCCCACATCTGTCAGCACTCAGCAAGCCAATAATCCCACTCTTCTCCAGATCAATCCCCAACCAAAACATCAAATAAAAAGTGCTGCCTCCTCCATCTCCCTTCTTCCATCTCTAAAAAAAAAATCACTTACTAGATGGTATTAGACAGGCTGGCAAAAGCATCATTACCAGTAGGAGTGCAGAGAAGAACAGGCCGGAAAGATTACTGTCGGTTTGCGTCGGCTTTCCCCGCTACTAAGCCTGGAGTTAGAAGTGCAGCATTATTGATAAGACGGCGCTCTCTGGACCGGAGGGGCCGGACGAGAGCAATCCTCAGAAGTGCACTTTTATGTCCGTGTGTGTAGCAGAACAAAGCGAGGATTAGCACGCTAACTTTGATCATCAGGGCTGGAGGTGGAGGTGCTGGGAGGCGAAAGTCCTTAGGGATATCTAACCCAGGTGGAGAGAAGGATCTGGGTCGAGGTGGCACATTCGAGTCGGCGGAGATCGTGAGATCCAGACCATGGAGTCCATGAAGACTCGGTGTTCCTTTCCGAACTGTGTGACTGACAGTGGTAATGACAGGGACCCTTAGAAAGTGTGGGAACCAAGGCACATTCTCACAGGGAACGCATACCTGCTTGGAATAAAAGATTCGACTCATAAAGCGAAATGAGTTTCTGAATGTGTCTGGCTTTTCCGAATGCCTTGTGCCTTGTACCTCGAAACATTCAAAATGATGTTTCGTCCCACCAGGCGCTTCATAAGTAGATTACTATTCGTAATTCGTTTTGTTACAGCAGTCAATAAAGCGTCCAATGCAAACGTGGTTCATTTGTATTTCAATTGATGTCCTGTCCCCATTAACTTATAGCTCTAATGCATTCAGCTACATTAGTGAATAGACCTCGCCGGATTAATCACAAGTTCATTGGAATAATTTGCTTTCCTGCTGCCTAATCGAATCGCTGACATTGGTAATAAGGGCAAATCTCACCTGTCTGCCCGGCCCCTAACAAACAACCAAGATGGATTCAAAACCTCACCAAGTGCTTTCTTTTCATTATTCTCATCCAAACAGCATTTTTCCATCGATTTTTGAAGCCCAACCATGAAGAAGTGATATGAGACCACGATTTGAGCTAAATCCCAAGCTGTTTGTCCTTGTCCTCATCCTTGTCTGTCTGGCATGACTCAGGTATTTTATATATNNNNTATTATTTATTTTTTTGCACTTGCATGCAAGTTGGGACTTGCACTTAGTGCCCCTTATCAACTCTACTCAGAATGAGGGTTATAATGAATGGCTTTTATGTCTGGAGAATAAAACCTCTAAATAGGTTGCTCACGCATTATTTATTTATACCTAATTAATTGAAGTAGACCTGTATTGAATTCACAAAGGTGGGAAAAAGGCTACAGTGGCCCTCGTTAGCTCTCGGGCAAGAAGCCTTCTGCTTGTAAAGACCGTCCTCCAGTGTGTTAGAGGTGAAATGGAAAAGTTTTAAGGCAGGAAGATAAGAAGTAAGTTCAGTTTCCATGATTTATTTCTTTCCTTTTCTTTTTTTTTTTCTCTTTTTTTTTCTTTTCCTTTTTTTTTTGACATCAACCTAAATATTTTGTTTTGGTAAAGGGAACCTAATCACCTGCATTTGTGAGGCGGTCTGTTTCTCAGTTAATCTGTGAACAAAATCATGACCACACCCATGCATGGATTTTCACCAGACACTATCCTACTCCAGCCCTAGAAATGATTTGATTTCGCAATGCCGAGGTCATGGTGAAGGTCACAATAAGGTCACTATTATTTGGAGATGGAGTGAAAAGAGTGCTGATAGACATGCTGTTACAATGGAACACTAATATGTAACACATGTAGGAGCTTTCAAATGAGACAATTATCTTCTGACGATGAGTGACCTTGAAATATTAGAGTTTTCTGCTAATTTGGTCACCTCCACTTACTCACGACTCACTCATCTGCCGAACCATGCTTATTTTAACATAAATTACCATAAAAAGCAATATAATGGGTAATTTTACCGTGAACTTGTTGGGCCGGGTTGCCAGCGCCAGTAAACAAGCAGCGAGCGACAATTTTTATGATAAAACTTCCCGCATACTAAAAGCTCTTACCTTTGACTGGTTCCTTTTGGCGAGGCGCTGCTCCCGTTCGTCGTCATTCTTTGAATTTTTATGAATGAATTCCATAGGAACAGTTTTACTTCTAAAACTTCTCAGTTTTAGAAGTAAAAGCTCAGGCTTTGCAGGTCGGGTCGAAGAGGTCTTCGCAGGCTACTGAATTGCGTCCGAAAGGAAACGTTTTCAGAGTACAGCCTGTGTCGATGCTATGTTATGTTTTCCGCAATTTCTGCGCTTGTTGTCTGTGCAGCCATATGCTTTGCACCCCAGCGATATAACTCTTCACCGGCCGACAACGTGTCATCTTAGACTGGTCTCTACTGCACGCAGCCCAGTAAATAGGACAAAACAACAAATTCACGTCACTACCAGGGCTGGAACAGCCAATGAAGAAGGCAACATGTCACTGTGCATGCCCAGCGGTCGAAGTAGTGAGGCAGCACTCTAGCGTACCTGACAAGAGGCTAAGAGTGATGTTGCCTGACGGAATCGCTGATGTCATATGTGATCATTTTAAAGAGCTAGTAATACAAATTCACCACAGGTACACTTTAATCCTGTTAAGGACGGGAAAAGGGGCAATTGAAACAGCCAATTGGCCTACTGTGCATGTCTTTGGACTGAGGGAGGAAACCACAGTACCCAGAGGAAACCCACTCAAGCACAGGGAGCACATGCTGTGAGTCGGACGAACTAGCCACTATGCCACCATTCCACCCTACGTCCACTTAGTATAGACCATATTATAAGATGACCACATGGGTAATTAAGATCAGTACCCATATAGTGCCTATTTGCTACATAATCTGTGGTGTGGGGTGGAGATACCTTGCACTCTGAGTGTTCCTCTAGGTTTTTCTTTCAGCTGTGACTAAAGAGATACCTAAGAATGTCATTCAGAAGTCAAATCCATTGTAATACTGGTGGATAAAAAAGGATTCGTTGAGGATCGCTGTTTTAAAGGACAAGATAACGAAGTGTTTGGAATAAGAATGGCCTCAAAGACCAGTTTTTAACAAATATCTCACCCCCAACACCAACATTAGGCAGCAAATTACCACCACTCATACTAGGGGTTACACACTGTATCCCCTAGTATGTATCATGCCTTTGCTCAGTGTTGGCTAAGATAGTCTAAGATGATTTTTAATTATTATTAATATTATTGTTGTTTAGGCGGCGCAGTGGCGCAGTGGTTAGCACGCCCGCCTCACAGCAAGAAGGTCCCAGCTTCGATTCCCAGGCTCAGGTGTGTCTGTGTGGAGTTTGCATGTCCTCCCCGTGCTTGCGTGGGTTTCCTCCAGGTAATCCGGTTTCCTCCCACAGTCCAAAAACATGCACAGTACGTTAACTGTCTGTTCCAAATCATGTCTAGGTTTGAGAGTGAGTGTGAATGGTTGTATGTGTTTTGGCCCTGCAATGGTCTGTCGAGCTGTTCAGGGTGTACCACGCCCTCGCCCAGAGCCGGCTGAGATGGGCGCCAGCCTCCCGCGACCCTAATCAGGATTAAGCGGCTTAGAAAATGGATAAAGTATTATAAATTATTCATATATTATTGTTCGACTCAGAAAAATCTGTAGTCATGTAACCACTAACTCGTACGCAGTTCACTCTATTTAACATGTTTATATCCGTCACAGTAATTCAAGCTGTTCTTGCTTTCTTCTCACAACACTGGCTTTAAAACGGGACAGGAAAAGGAAAAAAAAAAAAAAAAAAAAAGAAATCCATTAAGGTCAAATCAGTCTGTCATTAGCAACCCAGATGTAGCCTAGTTCTCACAGATTAGCGATTATTAGCATCTGAAAAGCAGATCTTACTGAGATGATGCATTGAGCTAATGTCATTATCATCTCAGCATGTACCGTGGCTCATGCCATGGTAGTGACTTAGGTCATTTCAGTTCGTGATTATGACTAAACAGGTCCTGTCCACGGCTCTTTGTAATAGCCAAGCTCTAATGGTGCTTATAATGGCTCACTCGCTGAGGCAGACAGCAGTGTTTTATGCGTTATGGTCATGTCTGTGGACGGCTCTGGCTTGGAAGGGACTGTGTCTAGAATAAACAGTTCTCAGTATTGTTGTGCACATGGCCATACAGGACATGACTGCGAATAACTAGACTCACGCCGCCAACGTGTCCAGCTCTTTATTCATAGCAGCGTATTTTCCTACTGCGGCGTTATACATTATCATCAGCTACCTGAAGCGAGCGATTCGTTCATCAGGTCTGGGGCGGAACAAAATCAAGGCTGTAATCCAACATTTCCCAGCAACACAGTGCATTTTAAGCCAGTGTGAGAGATCTGTTTCTAATTTTTCTTACTTTTATAATCTTTATAATGTTCTACCCTGCTCACACAGCAGCAGCATCAGGAAAATGATGTGAGTTTGATGCTGCAACCAATCACCAGAGGTTTTGGTTCTAAACCAGGACTGTTTTGTTTCTGGAACAATTTTGACAGCTTAGAAATAACTACAACAATTTTTGTCATATCTTCCTCAGAATTATTCTGTTTATAATACTGTTGGGGTCGTTTAAAACCGAGAGTGCCCACGACTTACTGTATATCTGTGCATAACTCAGTCATGTGCTCAGCAAATCAGCAGTAGGGGCCCTTGAAATGCTTTATCAAGACTATGGCAATAAAGTAACAATAAGCTAGCCATAGGCATGATAAGGCATTTCAAGTTCATCAGTACCGATCGCAGATGCTTGCACTCGCCTTTAATTATCTTCAGCATGTGCTTGTTTCCTGTTTCTTTCTCATTTCCTGTTTTGGTTTCATTACCTACAAAAAACAAAGGGAAAAAATGAAGGTGACCTGAAGGAATTATGTTTGTAGATGGTTTATGTTAAGTGATAACAGGAGGTAACTACAGCTAACACACAACCATACCCATTCTTACCTGGGGCAATTTGGTACAGCCATTTAGGGGGGGGGGGGGTGACTTATGCGAATGCTAATTCGTGGCTGCCACTTTTCATTCTCAAATTTGTTGCGCCACAATCACGGCATCGCATTTCGGTCGCCAGGTTTGTGAAATCATGGCAAAAAAAATCAAAAGTATTTGAAATTGCCACGAATGTCGCAAAACGACAGAGTAGTCTCAAGCTCTTCTCAAACACTCCGCACATGTCGTGAGAAGGTCGCAAAGTTGTCGGTTTGCTTTTTGTTCGCAAGGACAAGCAACAAATTGGAGATTTCCATGAGGAAAGTTTGAAACTTGCTGGTATCCGCCATATTCCGTATATTTTGTCGACATTCATATTTTCTATGCATTTTGTTCACGAATAACGTGTGAGTAAAAAGCGAATGGTTTGAGAACAAAACACGACTGATTTACGACGAGAGATTCACTTTGTTTTCACCAAACATCTGCAAACCAATTGCAAAAATTGCAGCGTCACCATCTTTTCCCGACTTTCGTGCGATATACGTATTTAAGCTGCGAAACATTCGCCTGCACGTGGAGTCGCAAAACACAGTCAGTCAGCGTCAGTCGCTTTTCTAACGCACCTCTAGTGTGATCACCCCTTTAGCCTAATGTTCATGTCTTAGGACTGCTGGAGGAAACCAAAGAACCCTGAGAAAATCCAGGCAAGTACAGGGAGATCATCCAAACTTCACACAGAAAACCCCTCGCTGAGCCCGGGACACGATTTCAGGCCCTTCTTGGTGTGAGGCGGAAGTATTAACCACTACGCTACCCTACCACCAAGGATACAACATGTAAAACTATTTTCAAATATCATTCCTCAGGAAACTCACACACCTGATTACATAACAGTTCTTCAGGGGCCAGTTCTTAAAATAGTTCAGTGGTTGCGTGAATCAGTGCCAGGTCCGGCAACAAAACAAACACCTCCGCCAGTAGAAAAGGAAACTCCGCCACTTTTAGCAGCTTAAAGAACTTCCTAGCTCCTGGTGCATCTTGGATTTGTTCCAGAGCCTTTCCTCAAATCTCTAAATGTCCTAACTTGTACAGAGTTATTGCTGATATTATATAACTGCTATACAGCCAGATTGGTATCATGGACGAAGCTTTGCCAGATCAGGGTCCCAGATGGGTTTGGTTGTCTCGTCACTATGCTCGTGTCTTAAATGATTCGCCCCAGGCACGAGCAGTATTCACTTCAGTCCTGCTGTCAGCCAAACAACTACTAGCGTTAAGTAGATCCTCTCTCTGGATGACCTACCACAGCTTCTTGAGAGAAATCTTTGTTTCAGTGTGAAGCCAGAACAGCTTAATAGCTATGGAAACCGCTACGCTGAGCAGACACAGACTCACTATTCTCGACCGGTTCCCTGAATCCCCTGCAGCTTTGAGATATCGATCTTTGTTCTTATCCTGAGATATGGTTCATGATTCAGGAAGAAAAATCCTTCCATTCATAAAAATAAAACCTAAAAACCAGGTCTTCGTTTATCCATCGGATCTCATCTGAGGGTGCTATCTGAGGGAATATTGTTTCCATGTTTGCTGTTGATTATAATCTCAGTGTGGGTGATGATGTGTTGATGTTTTGTGGTTTTACTCCTTGTTTTCCTCCCTGCCTGTGATACTGCGCGTGTGGTATCTTTTCAAACCCTTTAGACAACAGCTCCCATTGTAAAACGCAACCGTAGCTCATAACCCGCCAATCAGCGCTGTGTGTTCTCTTTGTTTTAAAGCCAGTCGACCATCTCACCTCCCTCCACCATGTTTCACTCTGACATCCATCAAGATAATAGCGATATCTGAAGTCTGAGGATAGCACTACACAGGAGTCACACACACACACGCGCGCGCGGATAGAGGAAGCATTTCGGCTGGCGCTGTAGAAAATAAAAAGTGCAATTAATAATCAGACACACAAATGATGTCATAGTTAAGTGTTTGGTGCTGTGTTGTATTTACACGTGGGTATGGACGTGGAGGTAAAATGTAGCATATTAGCTATTTTACGAGATGAGCCGCGGATATCCTGGTCTTAATACAGCCATCAGTGGAAAATTAACACATCTACACTATTTTCCCTGAAAACCTTAAAACATAACCGGAGCATTCATTTCAGTAACCAAAAAGAGATGGGTTTGTACCAGAGACTCTGAAGACTTTTTTTTTTTTTTTTTTCCGTGCCACACACGCTTCACCATCTGACATTGATACAAAGACGTCACAGTTCAGTACAAACAGATTTTTCCTTCTTTCTGTAATGAAAAAAGCACACAGGAAGGTAGACAGAAATGGGAGGGGCTTCTATCTTCTCTCTCCCCCTCTCTCGCTCTCTCTCTCTCTCTCTCGTTCCCTCTCTTTCTCACTCACTCATCTAATGAGACATATTAATGACAGTAGACCCTAATTCAAGCCATGCATTATTCATTATAATTGATTATCCTGCTTTGAACGAATACCTTTTTTTGGCTTAAAAAATGATCCCATTAGCAAGAGTTTAATCCAAATCGAAGCTGTCAAAACACACAGGTCTTAGGATCCCGCCCCTATCCACTGACACACACACTGACTGACACACACAAACACACACACACACCCACACACACACACACACACACACACGGACATCTAGCCTGTCCTACGGCCCTAAAACAA
>JBCNYH010000014.1:19026360-19036481 GCA_039654325.1 Tandanus tandanus
ATATAACCTCTATATCTCCTCTGTGGATAATACTTGAATTTAAATGATGGCGACACAGTTTATCACGGTCACTTGCAGCAGGCGGCATCATCGTTGTCATGCTTTAAAAATGTAAAAATAAACCATTAACCCTTTAAATTCCACACCAAGAAAAAAACATCAATTATTTATTTTAATCAGTTTGGGCAACAATAACAATAATGTTTGTTTTTGTTCAAACAACCCCGTAATTTTTTATATACATACCTCTACTAAACGTTGAGATTTGTAAAAGAAAATTAATTAAATAAATATATTAAAACAATACCAAATTATTAGTTCTAACAAATGTTTACCTAGAACATTAATGGGTTAAAATCTGATACCTACACCAATAGGGTCATCTGTGTGTATGCTTGTGACCACGATAACTCAAAACCTAATGAACAGATTTTCATTCTAAGCTAATGTGGGTCTTGAGCCAACAAGGAATTGATTGAAATTTGGGCTTGATTCAGACTTGGCTCAAGAATGGTTCTGAAGGATTTCTTCACACTGCCTGATAAGGCAAGGAGGCAGAAATCACTCAGAATGCGCTTGGAAAAAAAAATACAGGCCTCAAGAGGGCACCATTCTTCATTCTACATCATCTGCCACTATATCCCATATAAAGATGAGATTGCACTACCTTGGAGGAGTGCAGTTCTAGTTCAATTTGTTGATGTGTAGTATGTATTACAAGTCTACTTCAGTTGGATTTTCTTTAGGTTCCTGTATAGTATACACCAAACAATTCTGTACCTTAGGCTGCGTGGATGTTTCTAAATTGAATACCTTAGCTTAGCTATATCTTACTTTCTGCAAATAATACTTAATTAGCAGTATAAGAAAAACAAAACACTTGTGGACATTCTGTTATAGGCAAATAATCAACTTGCAAGATGCCGATGGTAGCAGCTTGATTAGCTTTCACCAAGTTGTTAATTTAACAGTGATTTGGTTTCAGGTTGTCTTTAAAATCCTTCTTTATAATTATAGTGTTTTTTTCCCCCATATGTCATTCGCCACTTCACATTAGTGCAAGTATGTGTGTGTGTGTGTGTATGTGTGTGTGTGTCTGTGTGTTTGTGCTTGTGGTAGTCTTTTATACTTTACCTAGAACACTGTTATCCCAAACAAAGCCATCATAGTTTGAGCAAATATCAGTTTTGAAGCGTTTATTTCCTTTTTTCCCGTTTATTCAGCTTTCAAGTGAATTCTTGATTCTGATTGGACAGAAGTATTTTGTATTTTTTTTTTTTAAATCACAGTTTAATTTTTACACACCAATTCTAACAAATTAATGTACAACAAACAAAAAATAACAAAAATAATAAAAAATAACAAAATAATAAAATAACAAAATAAAATAATAATAAGAAGAATAAGAATAATAAGTATAATACTGCGCTGGCCTCGGGAGCTGTCCAGGGTGTACTCTGCCCTCGCCCAAAGTCAGCTGAGAGTGTTGAGCCAGCCTCCCCACAACCCAAATTAGGATGAAGCGGTTCAGAAAATGTAAATGAATAATAATAATAATATTAATAATAATAATAATAATAATAATAATAATAATTATTATTATTATTATTATTATTATTGATTACATCCATGAATATGTTGGGGATATTTCTTTACTATTTTTGCACATTACACAACTTAATCTCTGAGATCTTTTGACAGTGCCTTGCCACCCACAGTTGATTGTTGGTTTTCTGTTACATTTGCAAACACTAGAATGCTTGAGGAAAAGCTGTTATATAACAGAGATGTTTGTTTAACATTTTTGGAAGGAGTCTCCAGTGTTAGCACTTTGTTTCAGAGGTTTATTTCTTTCTTGTTATCTTGAAGAGAGAGGAAGACGAGACTGGTAAGAGGTTGGCTGTTTATTGATGCTGTATAGCGTAGGTAAGAACAGAAACTTACTTGTCTCATAGACATTCAATGGCATTACATGGAGCCATCATGGATAAAATGTTCAAAATCTTATTCTTTAATTAAACAGCTAGCAAACAGCTGTAGAACAAATGCAATAAAATACTTTAGAACACGCTTTTATGAAAAGAAAATATTTAACTTCAGGACAGTAACAGTAACGCTGCATGGTTTTGGGCTGCATCACATCGAGTGTAGATCAGAGCCCCAGGTTCAGCATCATCTTCTTTCTTTTCACTCTGCTGCCAACATGTTATTCTCTCAAGTTTGTGTTTTCAGGGAGCCAGGAGCAGGCCACCCTGACCGTACAGAGGACGAAGGGGGGAGACGGCAAATTAGGACCAGAATATCATAACATAACTGTAATGGAATGGAATGGAGAAGGGAAAAAATAGAAGGCATGAATTAGAAATTAAAAAAAAAAAAATGCTGCAAAAGAATGAAGCAAAAGCAAAATGACAGACTAACAGCATCCTTTGCAAAGCTCCAGCACCCAAACCCTTACTCAAGTGGGAGATTTTCAAGGTTACGCTAGCTCAAGCATGTTCCGCCAATAACATAAACAGTGTGATAACCAGCTGCCCAAAGCATGTGCGTCATAACTCATGGTCATAATGGCCTAGAGTCTGATTTTGTTTTCCTTTTTTTATGGACACAAAAATTGAGGAGGAATAATATTTTTCATTCCAAAACTGTTTGGCGTCCGTGGTGCTGCTTGCTAATGTGCGATATTTAGTGAACCCATTTCTGAGTACACAGACGCTCAGCAATGTCCTTAATGATTCTTAATACAAAAGCAAGTACAGTGTATATATGTCCTACCTGTGTTTGGGGCAAATAAAAAATACCATATTCCAGAAATATTGGCACCCCAGAATGAGCAAAATTATATATTATATATATACAATACCTTTTACTCTATTCTTACATACTAGATAAGAGCAATCATGCATTCTGATTGGCTAATCCACTAATAGGATATCTGCTTGTATCATAGATATGTCACTACAAAAGAAAAAAAAAAGTCACAATTCATTCTAAGCTCAAAGTTAATGCTAGCAGCTCCATTCATTCTATAATTATTCCATGAAAAGGAACAATGTATAGAAGGAAAATAATCAATGGTAAAAATGTTTTATTTTTGTATTTTTTATTTTTTATAAGAATTATACATTATTGTCTCCACTAAATGCGATTTCATTGGCTTACTGAAAAGAACAGGTCTGCTATTTTTTGGATTGTCTAATGCCAGTGTCCAGAGAAGCGTGCATTACTCCTGGTGGGATGTGGAAGATTTGCTAGCTAGTTAGAATGCTATTCCACTCTAGAGTTATTCCACGAAAGCAACAGAATATGGAATTCAAGTATTTAATGGGCAGAATTTATTAAATTATTTGTTTGTTTGTTTGTTTATCTAATTTATTTATTTCAAGATTTAAACAGTTTTTGATTTTTTTTCCCCGACCAAATGCTAATTCATTGGCTCCAGCTAAGCAGCTAGCTCAATGCTAACCCCATTTTTCATAAAATACTCTATTCCAAGAGTATTTATACGAATATATTTTTAAATTCTCAACAATTTGAGTGAAATAATAAAAACACTATATATATATATATATATATATATATATATAATGTTTTTTTTTTTTTTCAATTCAGTGGATAGAATAAGGTTGGCACGGTGGCACAGTGGTTAGCACATCTTCCTTACAGCAAGAAGGTCCTGGGTTCAATTCCCGGGCTCAGCTATTCCACTCCCTCAGATCGTATATAACTAATAGCCTGCTTAGCTAACACCTGAAGGCTGCATAGCCGTCAGCATGTTTCTGCCCCGCGATGGCCTGGCGAGCTGTCCAGGGTGTACTCTGCCCTCACCCAGAGTCGGCTGAGATGGGCGCCAGCCTCCCCGCAACCCTAATTAGGATTAAGCGGTTCAGAAAATGAACGATGAACGTAAAACAAATTAAAGCTGAGATTTTGCCGGTGAGGATGAATGAATAAGGGTGCTGTAAATTACTGATCTCAAGCACCAAGCTTTTTTTTTCTACTGTCTAACAATGTTGATCTTCCATGCTGAAGTTTGTAAGCTCTTTTATATACAATTATTAATTGTAACCCAAAGGACCTCAACAGCTACCGGCCCGTGGCACTAACATCGCACCTGATGAAGACACTGGAGCGGCTGGTCCTCGCCCATCTCCGTCCCCTAGTGAGACCATTCATGGACTCATTACGGTTTGCTTACCAGCCTGGCATCGGAGTGGATGTCGCCATCATCTTCCTCCTCCACCGATCTCTTTCTCACCTGGAGAAGCCTGGTAGCACTGTGAGGATCATTTCTCCAGTGCTTTCAACACCATCCAGACTCTGCTTCTGAGGGACAAGCTGGAGCTCACCGGAATGGATTACCACCGCACATCATGGATTATGGATTAGCGTCCACGTCTACAGTATGTGAGGATTAAGGACTGTGTCTCAGACATGGTGGTCTGCAGCACAGGGGCCCCTCAGGGGACAGTCTTGGCTCCTTTCCTGTTCACCCTGTACACTACAGATCTTACGTACAACACAGCCACCTGCCATTTAACGAAGTTCTCTGATGACTCTGCCATTGTCGGACTCATCACAGATGATGATGATAGGGAGTACAGAGAAATGATACAGGACTTTGTGGACTGGTGCCAATGGAACCACCACCAGATCAACGCGGGGAAAACCAAGGAGCTGGTGGTGGATTTCCGCAGGCACAGTCACCCCCATCCGAGACCGGTGAATATCCAGGGAGTGGACAATGAGAGAGTGGACTCTTATAAGTACCTGTGTGTTCACCTGAACAATAAACTGGACTGGACTCATAACACTAATGCACTTTACAAAAAAGGCCGGAGCAGACTCTATCTGCTACAGAGACTCAGATGTTTTGGAGTGCAGGGAGCTCTCCTGAGGACCTTCTTTGACACGGTGGTGGCATCAGACATTTTCTTTGGAGTGGCCTGCTGGAGCAGCAGCATCTCCACCGCTGACAGGAAGAGACTGGATTAACTGATCAAGAAGGCCAGCTCTGTGCTGGGCTGCCCCCTCGCCTCAGTGCAGGTGGTGGGAGAGAGGAGGTTGAGAACAGAGCTCTCTTCACTGATGGAGAACGACTCCCACCACATGCAGGACACCATCCAGCACTGGGCAGCTCCTTCAGTGACAGGCTTCTTCATCCCAAGTGTGTGAAGGAGCGTTATCGCCGGTCCCTCCTTCCTGCCGCTGTGAGACTGTACAACAACCAGCAGTGCTCTCAGTAGACCACACACCAGGACTCACCACTGTGAACACTACAATATTCTCAGAGTTTTTCCAACGTGCAATAATCAGTTCAACGTGCAATAATCAGTTCAATGTGCAATAATCAGTAACTGATATTCATCTGACCAAATTCATTTATTACTCATTACCCACTACTTACTGATTTACTGTTGTTGTCTGTCTGCTTTTTGTTTCTTGTATATACACACATATGTCTATATTTAAACCGTTCCTTATTTTTATAGTTTCCTACTTATTCTTTGTATCCATATCTGCTAATTTATCTTTATCTGTATAATTTATATACTTTCCTACTTATTGTTTACATCTATATCTGCTCATTTTTTCTTCCACTACCGTTTATTTATGTAAAATATTTCTACCTCTGTTTGTATATCCACCCACTGTGCTGCTGAAGCATCGAGAATTTCCCTATTATGGGAGAATAAAGGATTATCTTATCCTATCTTATCTTATTCATTTATAACCACCTCAACACCACCCAAACCCCACTAGGTTATTTCAAAGGGTGCCAGTAATTCTGGTGTTGCCTGTATGTTTTTTTTTTTTTCTTCTTCTGTTGACCACTGGCATAATTTGAAGGAGGTATACAGCATTGTCTATTGAAATGGGAGACCTGGCACAATCTTACCCAATCAATTAGCATCACTAACACTGTTCAGAGGCATTATTTGCGTTGCAAATCAGAGAGAGAGAGAAAGAGAAGAGACGAGACAGAGTGCGCTAGTCTGTATATGCCTTCCCTGGCCCGTGTCGAGGTTGGGGTCTGCAAATCCTCAGATATATATTCCCCTAATTAATCCTGATTACAGCTCTCTAATCACCCTTCCTGAGCCTCGCTGAAACAAAGTGACATTTCCTAATGAATCGAAGCTGCCGTACGCCGTTTCAGCCTCATGTCACAGGCACGCCAGTCAGTCAGTTCCCCGGAGGCTGAGGCCACCAGTGGAGTTTCATTTCCCTGAGTACGGCTGGGTAATGTCACCTACAAATATCACACACTTAGTAAAGCCAGATCTGCAACAGTTAACACAGAACTCCTTATGAAAAGAGCCGGGCTTCAATTACAGTGTCTGTACCACCGATACGCTCTTAGTATGGCCTTGCTGTAGAGTCAGCTTTTAATTTAATTCATTAATTTATTGATTGGTAATCTATAGATATCTATCTATCTATCTATATTTATATCTATCTATCTATCCATATCTATCTATAGGATAATTTCCTTTGGGTACTCCGCCTTCCTCCCATAGTCCACACACATGCACATTAGGCTAATTGTCTGTTTCAAATTGCCCCTAGGTATGAAGGTATGTGTGAATCACTGTGTGTGTTGCCCTGTGATGGTCTAGCGAGCTGTTCAGGGTGTACCCCGCTTTCGCCCAGTGTCGGCTGCCATATGCTCCAGCCTCCCTGCGACCCTAATAGTAAGATTAACCAGTTCGGCAAATGAGTGAGCGAGTGAGTGTACTGTTAAGGGGTGGCGCAGTGGCATTGTGGTTGGCACTTCCGCTTCACAGCAAGAAAGTCCTGGGTCCGAGCCCTGGGATTGGTGAGAGTGGAGTTTACAAGTTCTTTCCGTGCTTGCAGGGGTTTCCTCCCGGTGCTCCGGTTTCCTCCGACAGTTCAAAGACATGCGCTTTAGGCTAACTAGCTGTTCCAAATTGCCCCTAGTCGTGATAGCGTATGCTTGTGTGTGTCGGCCCTGTGATGGTCTGGTGAGATGTTCAGGGAGAAACCTGGCGTCATCCAGAGTTAGCTGGTAGAGGCTCCACCTTCCCTGCAACCCTAATAAAGAATAAAGTGGTTCAGAAAATGAAGTGAAATGGAAAAAATAAAAAAATAAAACAGTTCTGTATTTTATTTTCGTGTTCCCCTAAAAGCAATATAACACATAAATTACTCGGCAATACTGATATCACAGCATCCCGCAATATATTAATGATTGTTCTTATAGTATGCTGTTGTTTTATTGTCCTGTGTGCATTCTGACCCGTTCAGTGGTTATTCAGTGGATCCAGCAGGGTTTTCTGCAGTTTTCTCCAATCTTATTAACCAATTTTCACCCATGACCTGTTGTGGACAGATATGTTAACTCCAGTCAAGGTCAGGCTGAACAGAGCACACATTCACAGTGGCTGTGCAGATGAGAGCACACATTACTGACCTGGCCTTTTTACATCCAGGTCAGTAGCATTGGATGCCGTGCGGTCACCTGCTGCAGCGCTAATGCTTAACAAATGAACTCAGCGTCCACACAACAGGGGGATGGTTGCATGCCACTTTTTTTAACGCCACACGATCCCCAGAGATGAGATTGTGTGAAGCCTGTGATTGTTTCCCCGATTAAGAACAGGGAGCGAGTTTCACCTTCGTATCGCTCATTCCCTCGTCAGGAATCAGCTTCATTCCTCAGAGCACTCGGAAAACAATAGCCAGCTGTCCCTCGCTTTCTCTCTATCCGCCGCTTTGATCGGCCAAATGAAGGCCGCTGGCATTTCTTATAGAGTGGAGATTGCTTATCGATCTATATCAAAATATTCATGCTAATCCTCGGGCAGCCTGAGACTATTTTTCAAGCCAGGTTAGCAATCAGAGCAGGCCCAGTCTGTCTGCAGCAATTGGCACAAGCCAGGGAGGGTAATCAGAGAAGGGTCCAGCAGTCAAATGCACTTTGCTGTTTAAATTTAGAGCCCTGACAGTGATGGAGGAGGCCGCAGAAAGGTGTTGACAAACCAAATTGTTTGTTCCAGCATTATTTTGCCAGAGATCAAGTCCAGAGTAATGCGCTGTGAATTTGTTCATTACGCTCAGTAGAGTGGGGTGGTGTGTGTGTGTGTGGTGAGGCTTCCACCACAGTCAGATAAAAGATGGTCTGGATGTATACTTGCCTGTATGAAAGCAATTTGCCACATGCACCGACTTTTGTAGCATAAAAGTGTGTGAGAAGCTCTCAAGCAGATACCTCTCCTGGTTTGATGCTGATTGTGTAATGCTACTGAAATAAAAATCTTTTTTTTTTTTCATTTAGATAAAAAAAAAAAAAAAAAGATTTTACTTATATATTTTAGAACCTCAATTCCAAAAAGGTTGAGAAGCTGGGTGAAATGTAAATAAACACAGCAAGTATTGATTTGCAGTTCTCACTCATTCATTCACTCATTTGCTGAACGGCTTACTCCTACTACTAGGGTCGCAGGGAGGCTGAAGCCTATCTCAGCCGACACGGGGCGAAAGCAGGTTACACCCAGAAAACCTCACCAGACCATTGCAGGGTGACACACACCTATTCACACTCACATGTACACCTGGGGCAATTTGAGAAAGCCAATTAGCCTAATGTGCATGTCTTTGGACTGTGGAAGAAAACCGGAGTACCTGGAGGAAACCCACGCAAGCACCGGAGGAACATGCACACTCCACACAGAAACGCCCGGAGTCTTGAATCCAGGACCTTCTTGCTGTGAGACAACGTGCTAACCAGTACACCACTGTACTACCATTGCAAATGCCATAAAAACATATTTAATTCCCAATAGAACACAGAACCATATCAAATGTTGAAAGTAAGACTATTGTACTATTTCAATATTAGGCTTATTTTGAAATTAATGGCCGTAACACATCAGAAAAGGGTTGGGATGTGGCAACAAATGGCTGGAAAAGTAAGTGGTACTAAAAAGAAACAGCTGAAGGAACATTTTGCAACTAATTTGGTTAACTGGCAACAGTGGCAGAGGTTCACCAATCTGCGAAAAACTGTGTGTACAAATTATGAAGTATTTCCGTAATCTTTGAATATCTCATCATCTACAGTACATATCAAAAGATCATCTAAAGATTCTGAGAATATGGGTGAAGTCCCTGTGCTCAAGGAACAATGCTGGAGATCAGTGTTGGATACCCGTGATCTTCAGGCACTCATTTGGCACTGCATTAAAAACAGGCACGAGTCTGTCATGGAAATCACTGCGTAGGCTCAGGAATACTTCCACAATTGTACGTGTTTCACTCATCTATTCATTTTTTTTTCTTTTTAAAGCCAGATTGCATTTAACGTCAAAATGAATATTTTTGCTCAAAATTCTTTCTTCTCTACTTTGGTAGAGCCTGTTTTTAGAAAAGCATCAGTAGTGCTAATTTTTATGAACCTGACCTGATTAATCAGATCCATGTACATTTCCCCTGAGCACTTCCAATGATCTTCCAGCTGTGTGTGCCATATCTCCATCTTACAACACATCTAGTTCTTCAAGTTCAAGGTGTTCAAATGGGGTCGGGCTTCCAACAGACCTTAACACTGCCTCTCCTGCCTCACTAAGTTTCATGTGTGAAAATAATTTTTGATATAAAAACTCTATTAAATGACTGGTGGAGCGAGCACATGCGTTCACTGAGATTTTGCCCTTGCCCCTTCACATGCAGACGATTTGCGATTCCATCTTTGCTGAAATGTATTAACTTGGGCAAGATGTTTTGAAAACATTTAGTGTGTTTGTCTGGCTGCAGTCGACCAGGACTGAGCGTGCACTCATGGACTGCGGACAGAAAAATGCACACCCAATTTCCTGTAGAACGAATATCAGCAGTCACAGTATCTTCCACATAGGTCACGTAAAAGGTAGTGAAGTTTCATGTGTGCAATAAAAATTTCATCATCTTTTTAACCTTTTTTTTTTAATTAACCTTTAAAATGGGGGGGTTTCTTTTATTTTATTTATTTATTTATTTATTTTTATATTTTTTTTGGGGGGGGGGGGTCACTCTATCAAACTCACCTCCCGAGTGTATTCTGTGTTGTGTCTATATTGCCCTGATTACCTGACTTTGTACTACCTGTTTAGGACCTTGAA
>JBCNYH010000014.1:19075525-19088765 GCA_039654325.1 Tandanus tandanus
AGACTTTATGGAGTGGTTCAGTTTTTCCCTCATCGATTCAAGACGTCGGTGAGAAATGAACCCGGCACTGGATGGAAATAAATGTTATGTTGCTGAAGTTTGTTGAAACGATACAATGGCATGGAGATTATGTGCTGTAAGCGAGGATAAATGGACTCCTTGAAAATATTAAAGTGTGCAACTTTATTTTTGGACAGGCAGTGTATTTTTCTGCTCTCTTTTCTTATGTTCCTTCTTCTTAGGTATTCATCATCTCATTCATTCTTCATTCATTTGCCAAACTGCTTTATCCTACTAGTGTGGTGGGGAGGCTGCAGCCTATCTTAGCCAACTCTGGGCAGAAGCAGAACACACCCTGAACAGCTTGCCAATCCATCACACAAACAACCATTCACATTCCTGCCTAGGGGCAATTTGGGACAGACAATTAAATTAGCTTAATGTGCATTTATTTGGATTGTGGGAGGAAACCGGAGTACCCAGAGGAAACCCATAAACACAGGGTGTTTCACATTGTATGTATTACCTTCGCCAGTGAAATTATGTTTTTTGTCAGCGTTTGTTTGAGTATTTCTACATGAAAAGTTATGAATATATATGACCCATCATAGCAAAGTATTAGGGTATTAGATCAGAAATGTTTGATATTTGAATAACTGGTACCATTTTGTAGCTGATGTCCTGATCTTTAAAATTATACCAAATTTTCTAACATATGGTGCTAGTTTTAGAATAACTAACCAAAACATGCCAGGAATTTTCATCCTTTTAAGCATGCGACTTTGGAGAAAATCACATTTAAAGTTCAACAAAGTATTGAAAAATTCCCGACTATGAGTGCTAGGATGAGTTTGTGTGTGAGTGACCATGACCTACTTTTCAAGGTCACAGAGGCAAAACTGTATATTAGGTTTCCGGACATTTACTTGCCGCACACTGAAGCCGGGGCTTTCAAACTTGCTGTGCTTGTTTTATATTGGTCCTTTGGGCGGGAGCATCTGGACCCCTGTGGTGTATGTTTTTAACTACTATTATATAATTCCTTACTATTGTGGGATAGGAGCAATTTTAATAAAAAATGAATAATAAAGGGAGATCGGCATGTTCATGATTGAGAAAAGAGTTGTGAATATAATATTGTAGATATAATAATATATGCAGAAATTGGAATAAGGAGTTAGTATTGTTAGTATTTTGCTAGTTGAAACTCTTAGACGGGTTTTGTGTCTCCCTAAAATGTTCAAACATGACTTTTTTCCTTTTCCCAGGTGTGTTTACATGTTTTGTTTTGTTTGATTTGTGTTTCTTCCCTGGCAAATCCTTGAACTTGAGAAAACAATGAGCCACTGGAACCCAATGACACACTGTTGACATTAAATAACCGCAATTTTTTTTTTCTTTTAAAAAAAAAGCTGCGAGTATGAGCAAGTTAATAAGGTTTCAGATTTTATTGTTCAAATGTTCCCCATTGTCTGTGAATGTAAGGTCCGGTGTGTTACCGCGCTCGTAACATGCACTTGTTGCTAACTTGTTAGAAATGCCACATTCGGCGCACTGTTTACGGACGGCTGACCGTTGGAAAAAGTCAGCATGTCATCCTATACCAACGCTTCTTTATCACCTGCTATAATTTTTCCCTCCTTTTCTCTGTTCTTTTCATTTAATGTCATCGCTATGGGAACCGACAGCACCCTGGAAATCATTTTCAAAACAGTGTTATTTGTTGAGGGGGGGTGTAGTGGAGGGGTTTGATCAGGGGATTGAAATATATCTTTGGCACAGAGTCTCGCACCGAGCTGACGCATTAATAAGCTGAGCTCCGAGAAGAGGCAAGGGGGCCCCACTGACCGTAGCCTTTTGTAGGAGTCCGCTTGTCATAAAAGTTCCCCTTTATTAGTTCTTTTATCACATGCTGCCATGCCATGACACACACAGGCACGCACATACACTCCCATGCTGGAGGTGGGTAGATTTCAGTTGAGCTATGAAGGGGTGGGAATCGGGTAGTAAGAGAGACAGAAGGAGGGGAGGGAAGGAGTTCGAGCTAACAGAGTCTGTTAGCGTGTTAGAATGATAGCTTTCTCTTCTACTAAAGTCACTTTACCTTTTCTTTTCTCAAAACTCAAAAGATCTGGCATGGTCAATGGATCTTATGATACTTGATCTTATAATACTTGAAAGAAAACTCAAAACATATGAATGCAGCAAAGCAAGACGTCCTTCTCACCAACTTTAAACCCTTAAACTGTTTAGTTTATCCATGTACCATATATAATCCACTGTCCAGTGCAATTAGCATGTGGGATTTAGCTGATCAGGTTCTGTGAATTTATTCTTGTTGCATTCTTCTTGCACTAGTTTTACTTTCCTGATGTGGACACAAAACTATAACACACAAGGGACAATCCAGCCAATAAAATAGCGTTTAGTCAGTGTTCAGTGGCATTAACATCCAGAATCTCTACAGTATGCACCATGCATCATTTAAATGAAGCAGTGCAGGAAGTTCCACAGGGAGGACCCCCTAGGTTGAAAAAAAAAAAAAAAAAAAAAAAAAAAATCAGCAGATGAAGTCACAGATTTTGTAGGTCATGTGACACACTCAAGAAACATCAAAAAACATTGTGACAGACAGAAGGACACAGAATCTGGTCGCTGAGTGCACCGCTAAGTGGTTTTCCCATTCCATGGTACATAAAAATAAAATGGTACCCGTGGGTGCTACCCTTGAGAGTGCGAACCACAATGTAAAAGATAATTAGTAAATATAGTGCAGGTTTTATCTTCTGCTTTTACCATTTCTTCAATGCACCTGCAGTATGTTGTGTACTGATGACCTGTTTATGTAGTCATGAGTACGTACGTGCCCAAGAAAATGTAAAATTTAATCTCTTAATCCTGCAAAGTGGCACGGATAAGTTTTTGGAAATAAATTTATAGAAATGCAATATATCAGTAGTATAATTTCAAGTTCCAGAAGAAGACACCAGGGTTTGAGGCCATACGTTTTCTTTCAGGAGCCAAAAATAACCCCATGGTTGTTTGAAGTTCTATTACTTTTGAGATACACTGCCCGGCCAAAAAAATAAAAAGTCGATACATATGTGAAAATGATTCCTCGTGCTCCCTGAACCACTCTTTCATTACTTGAGTCCCCGTTTTATATCCGTGCCATCAGGGAAGAAAAAGTCCATTGATGTGATAACCTGCTCATTCACTACATTCAGATCATCAGCTGACTTCATTTAATTGCCACATTAATGTTGCTGAGCCTCGACTGGACCAACTGGAGCAACAATGCCATGGAGATCACATGCTGTGTTCAAAGATAAATGCACTTGAAGAAAATATTAGAGAGTCAGACTTTATTTTTTTTTTTTTGGCCAGGCGGTGTATATAGATGAAATGACAGTAAAATTGACTTGATTAGTTGTATTCTATATGAATCAGCTCCATGACCAGCTGCTTTGTGATGGTGGGCATCTGGACCGGAGCTTGCTGTAAAATGCCCAGCTGGGTTTTGTGGCCCTGGAGAAGTGTGGCATCTGGGGAGGGGAGAGGATCAGGGGGCTTATTTTCACCCTTCTACGCCAATCGCTTCTGCCGCCATCATTGGCTTCAGACTCACTTGTTACAAGAACACCACTCCCTGTATGCCAGGCTAGCACTAAATACCGAAAAATCTCCGATGGTTGTTTCTGGAGAGAGAGACTTTTTCACAGGTTGGTGGATTAGTTGATTTTGCCTCCTGTTTTTCTTTGCCAGAAATTGACATAGTGACCTGTTTATCAGATAGACCATTCATTAATTTGTTCATTTGGCATTATTATTATTATTATTATTATTATTATTATTATTATTATTATTATTATTGTTGTTGTTGTTGTTGTTGTTGTAATTAATATGCCTGGCACAATAATGGTATGGTTTTCATTAGCTGCTTCTGTCACTGATTTTTATCTGTGTTTCATGTTTCAGTGACCCAAGAACTTTGTAGCATCTGGCTACCACCCCCCTCCCCAACCTCCATCTTTACCTTTCACCTCTCCACACCTATATATGACCCCTCTGACCTTTTAGCAAATGAGTCAAACTTGCCAGTAGCGAAATCCTCCTTTTTCTTACAGTGTTCGAGCAGTGCTTATTCAGGTCTGTCGAGTTTCACAATAAAGAGTTCAGATTAGAGAAGATTACAAACCAGGGCTAATGAGTTTATCTTTTCTTCCAGACTGACTTGTTATGAATCTGTTTATGAACTTTGTCTAATTTGTTCATCAAGTGCTGTTTATTTGACACAGCTGCCCATAACTTACTCAGGTCTCTAACGACTAAATGTTACGTCTGCGCCGAACTCGCTCCCCGACTCTAACACCTCTCTTTCTCAATCTCCCGAGTTCTAATGACCTTCATCTGCACCTAGTTCCCTGCACTGATTAGCTCCCCTATTTAACCTCTTGCTGGATTCGTTCCCTCATCTAGCCTTGTTGGAGATGCGCGTTGTTCAAGCTTCTTCTTCAAGCGGTTTTGGACTCAGGATTATTTACCCTCCGAATCTGCGCCTGACGGATTCCCTCTCCAGTCTGCAGTCTTCGCGTTTCCTCACCACCTTCCACCTTCGTCCACCTTTGAAACTTCTCCCAAAGTTTCCCCCGCTTCCTGGTTCTGTGTTTTGTTTTGTTGGTTGGTTTTCATTCGCCCCTCGTGGCTGGTTTGATTTTGGATTCTCTTTTAGTTTTGTTTTTTGCGGCTCACAGAGCCCGTGCTATTTTGGGATTATTAAAAATCACGTTATTCCATCCAAGTCATTTGTCTCAAGGGAGTCATTCATAACACTAAAAGCCTTTTGTTTTTTGTTTTTCACAAACTCTTGGGTTACAAATTAAGTGTTACTGCTTTTTGACCAACAGTAAACAGGTTCTTGAAACATTTCTATTCAGGATTCTTTGAGCCTTCATGCCTAGTTAACCTGCCGACACTTCCACCAGTTTGAGATAAATTACTGTAATTAATGATGCATGCTACACAACAGAAGTAAAAAGTATAAGCAGGATTATATGTTTTTCTTTTCAAGTTTCCAACCAGTTGTCAATGTATTTAAAATTTTGGTACATGAACCAGAATGGAGCCTGTTCCCTGTTGGTAGAAAATGGGAACATGTAAAACAAATTCAAAATTTCTATGTAATTATTTTGTCCAAAAAGATGATAAAATCTAAATGGAAAATACCACAGTTTCAGTTACACACTAGCAATAAAACAGGTGCTAACTGTACGATGTATACAACAGAGCACTAGTTAAATAGTTTGCAGTGTAGTTGTTGAGTCCTCAGGCTAATTTGACCTAAAAAAAAAATAAATAAATAAATTATATATATATATATATATATATATTTGACTGACTAGAACCTAAATATTGTGTAGAAACTAATAGAAAATACGAATTAAATAAATATTTTTAGTGAAGTACTAGTATGGCGAAATTGGTTAAAAAAAATAAAAATTACAAAATAAACTGTCATACAAGAGCACTTGGAGAGCGCAAACCTCCACCAAGCCATAAAAATAAAATATACAGAATCCCCTGTTGAGCTGCTCTACTACTGCATTTACAAACAATAGTCATCAGGAGATGATGATGATGATGTAGCTGCTACAGCATCCACAAATATAAGTTACACAAATCCCAAAATATCACGTTTGATGAAGAATTCTCAATAGATGTTTCAGGTGGATTCTAACCCACGATCCCCCAAGATCTCATCAGAAATCTCTCACATCGTGGAAATCACGGACGTCATGCCCCAGTGTGAAATCAGGGTTACAGAAAATCAGTTCAGCTCATCAGAATACTGATGGGTGTGGCCTCTTTCAGAACAACCCCGCCCCATCCACAGAATGTGTGGTCTTAATAAATGGTTTGATGAGGATTAAAATAATTTAAAACATATTTTATGGCCTTCAGTGTCACCAGGTCCTGAACCTATGGAACACCTACTGGAGATTTGGGAGAATTTGAATGGATGGGTTGAGCCACAACAGGGCTTTCTACCATCGTCCTGTCACAACACCAGCTAGGGGGGGGGGGGGGGGGGTTTAAAACAACAGTGTTCATTACTTCAACATGAGTTCAAAGAATATTATGTGGAATAATATTTAAGCTGTTTCATCATTTTTGACAACATATATTTCCTTTAGTCTGCCATTTGGATGTGTATTCATTCATTTGCACAAGCACTTTATCCTGCTAGGGGTCACAGGAAGGCTGGAGCCTACCTCAGCCGACTCGAGGTAAAGGCCAGTTAGCCCAATGTCCTTGAACTGTGTGAGGAAACCAGAGTACCTGGTAGCAAACACCACGCGAACACGGGGAGAACGTGTAAACGCCACACAAAAACATTCTTGCTTAGTCCGGGACTCGAACCCAGGATCTTCCTGCTGTGAGGCGGACGTGCTAATCACTATGCCACCGTGTCACCTCGTGCGTACTCAGATTGAACCATTCCCTTTCAGTTCTTTTCATAAACCATTAGCACTTCTGTGCTAACAGGCTGAGTGTATGAGCTATGAATATATGTATGATGGTGTGTGTGTGTGTGTGTGTGTGTGTGTGTGTGTGTGCGTGTGTGTGCGTGTGGTGCAGCTGCTGGAGCCTGTCCGGCGAAGTCGATTAGGTGCAGATTAGATGATGAATGGTTGAGTCTGACACTACGGTGACGTTGTGTTAATTGGATTATTTACACACAATAGGTCCAGTGAACGGCCACCTAACATGCACTTAGGTTAGCCCACTGGGGGCATGGGGGTGGGTGTGATCTGTGACCATGCATCAATAACGTAGAACAGAAATATTAAAAAACTGCATTCTAGTAGTTTAAAACATATATACTTTTATTTCCTGTAATCAGAATGAAAAATAAAACACAATGGGACTGGATTTGACCACTCTGCACATTTCTCTTCCACCCTTCCCTACTCCAGCTTGGCATCACTGGTCTCCATTTCATTACTTATGATATTCACCTGTAAATATATTAATGTTTGTGGGGGTTTTTTTTTGATCCAGTTGATGATGTAAGACTCCACAAGGTGTGTCCTTCAGTTCAGGTTTATACGTGACACCTTTATGCGTATCATTTTGAAGTTGCACAGAACCCGACTGTTATAAAACATGATGTATTCGATGGGATAAAGATCCAAGTCTGCCCTCCGTATAAGAAATGCTCGGCGATAGAACCGACCCACGAACTGATTTCAATAATAGATCGAATTATTTGGGCGGCAGGGCGGAGTATTGGTTGGCACGTCTGCCTCACAGGGATTGAGTCGTAAAGCTCTGGCGTTTCTCTGTGGAGTTTGTTCTCCCTGTGATTGTGTGGGTTTCCTTCAGGTACTCTGGTTTCTTCCCACAGTCCAAAGACATACATTAAGCTAACTGTCTGTTCCAAACTGTTCAAAATGTGAATGGTTGTGTGTGTGTTGCCTTGCAATGGTCTGGTGAGCTGTTCACGGTGTTCACCCCTCCGTTGCCCAACTGTTGGCTGAGTTAGGCTCCAGCCTCCCCACGATCCTAGATGGTTCAAGTGGTTCGGCAAATCTCCTTTTTCTCTACCAGAACACACTAATGTGGACTTTTAAAGCGCCAAGATGTTACACTGAGCTTGGGCTTGGTGTGTATTGTTTGTGCTGAAGAGCACACACTGCGACGGAGGCGGACACAAACCCAGAACAACACAGGCTGGGCAGTGTACAAACAGAACCTAATACATAACTGTTTTCGAACTAGGCGGACAAGCAAACAGGTAGAACAACGTTAATCCTGAGGCGTAGCAAGCTACATCCTTATGTAGGCACATTAATGAGCTGAGTTCGAGTTCATAATTACGTCCCAGCCATATCACCTTATTGGCCTCTTACTTAGGGATTTGCAGTTCTGCTCTACAAAAGTCGGAGGTTTCCACTCGCGCTGCAGTCCAACTCGGGCTACCGAAGCAGGCCTAGCATGATCGCTTGCATCATCAATGACATTACAATGTACAACATCACATTTTAGCCCAATGCATGGTCACCGCTGCCAGGTTATAATTTGGTTGTACATATTTCAAAAAGGAAATCTCTGAACAGTCTAGAGTCCAAGGCTTAGGCGTTTCTGTGTGGAGTTTGCATGTTCTTCCTGTGCATGCATGGCTTTCCTCCATGTACTCCGGTTTCCTCCCACTGTCCAAAGACATGCACATTAGGCTAATTGGCTGTTCCAAACTGCCCCTAGGTTTGAGTGTGAGTGTTGTTGCCCTGCGATGGTCTGGTGAGCTGTTCAGGGTGTACCCTGCCTTCGACCAGAGAACTTCAGCCTACCAGCGACCCTAATAGTAGGATTAAGTGATTCAGTAAATAAGTGAGTGAGAGAGAGGAAATCTTTAGCTTGTGCAAAAACATAATGATATACACTGAATTGATGACTAGTCCATGGTGTTCTAATTTGGTAACTGTTTCACACTGAAAGAAGTCGCTGAGTTACTGTAAGCAATGCCAGAGTGTTTCAAAGGGGTGGCAATAATTTAGAAACCAGTTTAAAGAAATTGCAGAATTTAGGCGGTGATCACACTGGAGGTGCGATGAAAAGCGACTGACTTGTATGGCAATTCACAGCTGTCGCTTTTCTTTCTCAAAATGTTCTTTCTCAAAATGTTGTCAAATTTTTTCTCGTGACATTCGCGGTTAGTCGCCTGGTTAGTCAACTCATTACAAAAAATTTCATCTTCATCTCTGAAATTTCCAGAACTTTCACAAAACGGAGCTCTGACGCGGAGTAGTTTCAAACTCTTCTCAAACCGTCCGCCTTCTCGTCGTGAGAATGGTCGCAAAGTTGTTGTTTTGCTAGCAAATTATTTGTTTTTCGTTTACAAGGAAAAGCAACAAGTAGGAGACTCCCACGCGGAAGGTTTGAGAAAAGACTTGCTGGCATCCGCCATATTCCGTATTTTATATACATTTTTTTCGCAGTAATAAAAAGCGAATGGTTTGAGAACAAAATGCGAATAAAATGCGACTGATTTACAACAGGAGATTCACTTTGTTGCGCCAAAAATTCACAAACCAATCACAAATTACTTGCAAATCAGTCATAAAAATTGTTGCACGACACGCATTTAAGTCCCAAAATATTTGCTTGCATGTGGAGTCACAAAACATCTTGACTCGAAATCTTGACTTAAAAAATAATCTATTTGCGTCAGTCGCTATTCTATCACTCCTCTAGTGTGATCACACCCTTAAACTCAAAATATCATGTTAAGTTAAAAATATCCTTCATTACATCTCGGTGTTCCGAAATTAAAGTTTTCTCATTCTCCAGGAATTGAATTTGATTTATATTTAAAAACAGGAAGCTTTGAAAAAAAGGGATTCAAAATATAAATAAATAAATAAATAAATAAAAATCTGCCGGATTTTTCTAATTCATGATTTGTTGCTTAGTCCAATCAAGTCCAATCACTGTGATCACTCGACTGAGTAAAATTTAAATGATATGCTGTATCAGAAAAGGAAATGCTACTCATAAAATGCCTTTATATATAAATTAGCAACTGGTCTTCTATATGAAACTAATCCATCCACTTGCACATGACTCACTAGACGCTATATTAGCGTATGGCGGTGTGGCGTGAGCGTTCCTTCATGCCTACCTGCTCTCTAAAGTGCATACATTCAGTGGAAAATTTTCATGGATTGTTTTTTATTAGGCTGAACGTCCCAGGAGCTCGGCGTCCAATAAAACCCAAACCAGATAAAAGAGAGAGAGAGAGACAGAGAGAGAGAGACAGAGAGTGAAAGCTGTAAAACATTTCCATGTCATTTTATTTTTCCTTTTGGTGATGACATGCTCACCTTTCCAGATTTTGAGCGACACTAGAAAAAGAGACTGCAAAGCTAAGCACATCAAAAAATTCGTTTTTCTGTAGTTTTATTTAATTTTTTTTTTTTTATAGTGGTGGTGACAGTGTTGCAACCTGACTAAAGCGCGAGGTCTATTTACTCCACCGGTTCCCTGTACGTCCTCCACCACTGAGAGAAAATCAGTCCTCCCTGGATGTTTGCGTGTCTACGGAGCACACCGCAGGCCGCAGCAGCTCGTAAAGACGAAGACGAGGAGACACAGAACCATCCGAGTCTGGCAAAGATAAACAAACGAGGGTATTCAGTGCACACTTTATGGGCTGCAAGGAGAATCCTGGCCTCCGTCACAGGCCTGGGAGACCTGGCAATCAATTTACACAATCTTCGAGGGCTCACACACTTATACGCACGCACACACACACACACACACACACACACACACACACACAGAGAGAGAGAAAGAGACAGCGAGGACAAGAGTGCTCTAGAGTCTGTGTTACAACATGCAACTTTAGAAACAACAATAAATGCGCGGATAAATAAATGAATAAATAAAGGTTTTACTCCTTTTCTCATCTGCGGGTCGGATTTCCCTGGAACCATCTGGATCGTTTCCTTTTCAGCATGCTCCCTATTTCACAGATGCTCCCTTTGTAGTGCCCTCCAAATCTTAATAAGCAGTTAAAATATTTACAGAGCCGCTTTTCTCTCCCTCGCCCCAGCTCTTCCTCCAGCTTTCTTTTCTCTTTCCCTCCCCACTTTTTTTTTTTTTTTTTTTGAATCATTATTATTATTTATACCTTTTCAGGCACTAAAAAATGGAGACGTCCACTAAATGTGATTGATTGGGCTTAAAAATGGCCATTATTGCCATTAAGGTCCACATGTCAGCTGCAGCTTTTGTATGGGGGCCTGTATTCCTAAGCTACCCAGTGATCCATGAGCTGGAGAAGAGAAAAGGGGAAGGGAGGGGAGGGTGTACTGGTCAAAAAAAAAAAAAAAAAAAAAGGAAAAGAAAGAAAAAGAAATGGCTGTGTGGTTCTCTATGGATCTTTTGGTTTGATTCAAAATACAGCTGCGAAGTGAAGTCTGCCGAGAGAGATGAAAGAAAGAAAAAAGTTGGAGAAAAGCGGTTAAAGGGACTGAGACGTTGCCATTCTTTGCGATGAGGTTTGTGACAATAAGATTAATAACTGAGGAGAGCTAATCAAAATTTGGCACCAGAAATAAGCTGCGCAGCTTTGCCGTTCATGTTGTGTCCTTTTTGCTTGTTAGCTCTCTTTTTCTCGGCGCATATTCACGTATTCATGCAGCCTGCATTGAAAGAGTAATTGAATTTGTGCTACTCATGGGAACGGGAGGCGTGTAAAAGGGTGGTGGTGGTGGTGGTCATGGGGGTGGGGGGGCGGATAGGTTGTTGATGTTGTTTTGTTTGGTGTTGTGTGTCATATTTGTGCAAGTGTAAGATGCGAGAGAGAGAGAGAGAGAGGGAGAGAGGGAGAGAGAAAGATGTAAGAAGGATTGAGGGAGGGAGGGAGTGAGGGAGGGAGGAAGGCGAGGGGAGTGTACACTACATGCAGCAGGTGTTAAACACCGAGACGGAGTAATGGGACAAGACATGCATTCAGTTAGGTGTGTGTGTGTGTGTGTGTGTGTGTGTGTGTGTGTGTGTGAGTGAATCATATATTTATTTAGTTAAAAATAAGTTTATTTAGACTTATTATGATTCTGGGGCGGCACGGTGGCGCAGTGGTTAGCACATCCGCCTCACAGCGAGAAGGTCCCGGGTTCAATTCCCAGGTTCAGGCGTTTCTGTGTGGAGTCTGCGTGTTCTCCCCGTGCTTGCGTGGGGTTCGTCCGGGTACTCCAGTTTCCTCCCACAGTTCAAAAACATGCACAGATTGGCTGTTCCAAACCGCCCCTAGGTGTGAGTCTGAGTGTGAATAGTTGTGTGAGTGTTTGCCCTGTGATGGCCTGGCGAGCTGTCCAGGGTGTATCCCGCCCTCGCCCAGAGTCAGCTGAGATGAGCGCCAAGCTCCCCGTGACCCTAATTAGGATGAGGCAGCTTAGAAAATGAATGAATGAATGATGACTCTGGGTGAATCAGGTCCTGGGTTCGAATCTCAGGCTCAGGCTTTTCTCTCTTTTTCTCTGCTTGCACGGGTTTCCTCTGAGTACTCTGGTTTCTTCCCACATTCCAAAGATGTGCACATGAAGCGAATTGGCTATTCGAAATTGCCCCTAGGTGTGAGTGTGAATGGTTGTGTGTGGTGCCCTGTGATGGTTTGGCGAGCTGTTCAGGGTGTACCCTGCTTTCACCCAGTGTCGGCTGAGATAGGCTCCAGCCTCCCCATGACCCTAGTAGGATTAAACGGTTCAGCAAATGAGTGAGTGTTGATAAGGGGGAACATACAGGTCCAGTCATCTTATAAAGCACCACTAATGATGAGACAAACCACACAAAAAACCTCCCAACTTTTAGCACAATATGGCGTAATATACCAAAGATATAATACATTCAGTGCTTATTAATGCATCATTATTTATTTATTATTAATACATCATGAAAGCCAAGTCCGTATCCTTATAAGGTTAGAGGGATCTCCTGAACAGGTAGAGTTTTGTTCATGAAATGTCAGAAGAAGGGACTGTACAGGGAGTTGTGCAACCGCGCCGCACACTATATGCATGTGGAGAGCACTTAACACATTTTACCAACATTTATCACAGTGAAGTCATGGGAAATGTACACAGACAAGCATGAGCGCTGCTGACCTAATGGCTAATTCACATACACAAACACACACACACACACACACACACACACACACACACACACACACACACACACACACACATTAGTATTGCGATGAGAAGACATGTTAGCTCTTAATGTTCAGGAAGTGAAACTCATAGACGTGTGTGTGTGTGTGTGTGTGTGTGTGTGTGTGTGTAGCCCATCTGAAAGCCCCTGTTAAGGTTTTGGGGCATTGGAAAAATAAGGAAGGGGTTATTTCGTCTTGAAGACTTCCTCTTGAAAAAACATAAACTCCACGATTTCCAAATATAAACTCTAGGGACTCACATACCTTTCAAGTTTAGCTCTTTATGGGTGTTAAAAAAAAAATCTAAATAAATGAAGCAAGAAAATGGCTATCATCATCGCTCATTTTCTGAAGCGCTTAATCCTAATTAGGGTTGCGCGGAGGCTGACGCTCATCTCAGCCGACTCTGGGCGAGGGCAGAGTACACCCTGGACAGCTCGCCAGGCCATCGCAGGAAAATGACTTATTATTATTATTATTATTATTATTATTATTATTATTATTATTATTATGGCATATGAT
>JBCNYH010000014.1:19091120-19101587 GCA_039654325.1 Tandanus tandanus
ATATATAATTTTACTCAGTCTACTGTACAAAAGGTCCGGAAGTCCTTTGTTTTTGTTTGTTCAAGGTCACAACACTCAGACAGGAGATCAGGATTCAGTGGACGGTTGTAATAGAAAAATATCAACATTTCCACTAGCTTGCACATTTTGTTCCCTCGTTTTTGTTTACTATGCATATTTCGTAGCCAGTGTTTTAACTGGTCACGCTCAGCCAATACGCCTCTGCATTGGGTCACTGAATAACGTCTTTATCATGTTAGCATCAAGGCCACGTGTGGGTAGGCTTGCTAATTATTAATAAGGATATTTTCCATTTTATTTGCACTTTGTAATTTGTTTAAAACATTTTTTTCCCCCGTACTTTGGACCGTGTGTAAGTGGAATAGGTGCCAGACAGTAACAGAGCTCCGTGAAGCCAGGTTATCTGTCTCAAAGGTTAGTCGCATACGACAAATACATAAGGGTCAGAGAGTTCATCTCTCCTTACGTGCATGTACAGGATGTAAAAATAATTCAATACGGTCACTTTATATAACAAGGATTTAATCCCAACATATTATTTGAGTGTGCAATACATCAGAGTCAGAGCTTGGTTCGGATTGTCTGCATGTAGAGGAGTGCAAAAGTTTGTAAATAAACCATTTAATTAAGAGACGTTTTCATGTGTTAGCTTTAACAGATGGTAACTTATTAGTTAGATATAGATGATAGTAGACAAGAGTCAGCTCAGAAATTCATTCATTCATTCATTTTCTAAGCCGGTTAATCCTAATTAGGGTCGCAGGGAGGCTGGCACCCATCTCAGCCGACTCTGGGCGAAGGCGGGGTACACCCTGAACTGCTCACCAGACCATTGCAGGGCCAACACATGCACCCCTACACAAGTACGGGGGGAATAACCAAACCCCACACAGTCCGGGAATCGAACCCGGGACCTTCTTGCTGTGAGGCGGACGTGCTAACCCCTGTGCCACCGTGCCGCCACGGAATTATATAGTTATGTGACAAAATTTTCAATTAAAAAAAAAAAAAAAATTACAAAAATAAAAAAAATGCAGAAACAAAATAACAAAATAAAGTACATTCGCACATCAAGTTTGAAAGTCTGTACCGGGGTGTATGATTGTGTCCAGACATGATGTAGCGAATGCTGGTTTAGTCTCTCTCTCTCTCTCTCTCTCTCTCTCTCTGTGTGTGTTCGTGACATCATCTCTTTGTTCAGCTGGAGAAGCCGAGGGCCACCCGCCTTTATTTACACATTTGTACATACAGCTCTTCCTTTTCCGATGAGTGGGAACTCATCTTTACCTTCCCTCAGCTCTGTCTTATCTCTCTGCCCGTCTCTCACACTTTGTACCTCCACCATTCTTCTCTGTCAAAGGCTGTCTCGCGTCATTCTTAGGTGTTGAGAATGAAGCATGCTTGGATGAGTTTTTTGGTTAAATACACAGAACATAGACTTCTTTCTGCTGAATAGGAGGAGTTCCTAAAGTCAAGCTTCTGTCGGAGAGGACGACTTTCTGATCAAATGTAAACCACTGAGTGGTTATTTAATAAACGATATTATTACTTTATATACATTTACAGCATTTGGCAGACACCCTTATCCAGAGCAACTTACAATTATCATTTTTATACAACTGAGCAATTGAGGGTTAAGGGCCTTGCTCAAGGGCCCAACAGTGGTGAAAGTGCGGATTGAACCGCTGACCTTCGGCTCAGTAACCCATCGCCTTAAGCACTAAGCCACCACTGCCCATATACAGGCGGCACGGTGGCGCAGTGGTTATCACGTTTGCCTCACAGCAAGAAGGTCCCGGGTTCGCTTCTCGGGCTGTGTGGAGTTTACATGTTTTCCCCTTTGATTGTGTGGGTTTCCTCCAAGTACTCCAGTTTCCTCCTACAGTCCAAAAACATGCACAGTAGGCTAATTGGCTGTGCCAAATTGCCCCTAGGTGTAAATGTGAATAGTGGGTTCGATTCCCGGGCTCGGTCGTTTCTGTCTGTCTGCATGTTCTCCCCGTGCTTGCATGGGTTTCCTCTGGGTACTCCAGTTTCTTCTCACAGTCCAAAAACATGTACAGTAGGCTGATTGGCTGTTCCAAATTGCCCCTAAGTGTGAGAGTGAGTGTGAATGGTTTTGTGTGTGTTGGCCCTGCAATGGTCTGGAGAGATGTTCAGGGTGTACCCCACCTTCGCCCAGAGTCGGCTGAGATGGGCGCCAGCCTCCCCGCGACCCTAATTATTATTAAGCGGTTCAGAAAATGAATGAATAAACGAATGCTTAATGTGCAAGGTGGTAGGACCAACAAGAGATGGACCAACTCTATAATCCCTGACCATATTTGTGCTAGCATGAGTCCCTGGTTCAGCCTAAGCCCAGGTTAGTGGCATGGTTTCCTCCAGGTTCTCTCCTATTACATCCCAAAGACATGCTGTTACCCCTATATGAATGTATGTGTGTGTATATAGTGCCCTGGTAATCTTCTGGTGTCCTGGCTAAAGTATATTCCCACTTCATCACTAGTGTTCCCAGGATAGACTCCGGACTCACTGCAACCAGGATAAAGTGGCAGGTTAAAAGATTACTGCATATATGAGGATATGAGAAAACCTCCTGCGGTGGAACTGTATCTCTAGTGTGAGAAACTGAACTCATTTTTCAGGAGGCCATAATCGTTTGTTTTCGTTATCAGACAGCATGAGACCGCTGTGTAGAGGTTATCTCTCTCTCCCTCTCTCCCTCTCTCTCTCTCTCTCTCTCTCTCTCTATCCCTCCGCACCCCCTCTCTAAACCATCATGCAGTTCACCTTCAGAATCTTCAGATCTTTATCGCCACCTTCGAGATAGATACAGCAGGCTTAAGACTGTCACTCTCTTTCCCATAACACACACACACACACACACACACACACACACACACACACAGCCAACCCTTCCCACTCCTGAGGAAGGCACACACTCTTTTAGTTCCTCTTCAGCTTTGGGGACTTAGGGAGAAAAACTTACACACACACACACACACACACACACACACACACACACACACACACACACACACACACACACAGAAGCATGTCTGAGATCACTCAGGTGCCTCTGCTGGATGGCATTAGACGACGTGGAGTTGTGGCACAATCGATTTTTCACACGGGGATTATGAGCTGCAGGAGCTTCTCACAGAAAGAGTTTTGTTCCTTCTACAGAGCGCACTTAATGAAGCAGGCGGCGTGACACATCGCTTCCGAGGAGTAGCACTTTTTTGACATCAGATTAGCTCATTTCTCAGAGTGGCTTTGATGTTTCTTTGCAGAAGATACTCATGTGTGACTGTAAGCGTTGGCCAATGTACCTGCACGGCCCATCTCAGTTCTGGAGCGCTGCTGCAATTTCAGTATCAAATTGGATTTGACAAATTTTCCCATCTACCCTATTTTATGGCTTGAACACAGGAGACAGCTTTTCGGCTGGCGACACTGAAGCTGATCTGTTCAAATCTGATCAGTCAGAACGGGCTGATTAAACCCCCATGACACTCAGCCACATTCCCACTACATCCCCAAAACTTTGAATAGGCGCCGTAAGAAGTAAATTGTACACCGTTGTAAGAACGCAGTAGAAATCAATAAGGATGCGGGATGGGCGTAGTGTGGGCGTGGCTGAATCGGGATGTAAGGAGTTAATAAGGATGTAGTAATGATGACATTGATGTACCAGGGTGGGCTGGAAAGTTCATAGTAAGGGGGTGATCACACTAGAGGTGCAATAGAAAAGCGACGGACGCAAATAGCAATTCGCGGCTGTCGCTTTTTGTGCTCAAAATGTTCTCAAATTTGTGTCGCGACATTCGCGGCATCGCATTTTGGTCGCCTGGTTCATGGACCCATCCCAAAAAAACTGAAAGATGTGTATGTCGCAAAACGAGGCTCTGATGCGGAGTAGTCTCAAACTCTTCTCAAACAGTCCGCACATGTCATGAGAAAGTCGCAAATTGCTCGCACATTGTTCGTTTTTCATTCGCAAGGAAAAGCGACAAGTTGGAGGCTTCCACATGGAAACTTTGAGACTTGCTGGCATCCACCATATTCCGTATATCTTGTCATCATTCATATTTTATTCACAGTTTGTTCATGCTAATAACGCGCGAATAAAAAGCGAATGGTTTGAGAACAAAAAGCGAACAAAACGCGACTGATTTACGACGGGAGATTCGCAAAACAGCTGCAAACCAATTGCAATTTACTCGCAAAAATTGTCATGTGACTTTGTTGCGACTTTCTCGCAACCTACTCGTGACCTTTTTGCAACTTTCGAGCAATATACTTATTTAAGCTGCAAAATATTCGCTTTCACGTGGAGTCGCAAAACAGCTTGATGCGAATTGAAAAAAAAAAAAATGCAAAAGAATCAATCCACGTCAGTCGCATTTCTATTGCACCTCTTCTGTGACGAGAGCTTCTACACCAAGGAGATCTGCAACACCGATGGAAGTGGTGTACAGACCGCAGGGGAGACTATGTTGTCATTAACCTTTTTTCTCTATTCACCTTTTACACATGGGAGGTTTTATTGGGTCACATGTATTAAAGCCCTCGTATTTACAGATTTTTGTTTCTATAGTAACACCTAAACATATAAACTCATGAAAATGTGTGTAATTGTTGATATTTGGAGTGCGGGGATGTTCATTAATGTTTTCTCAGTATTAATACTTTTATAACAGTCAAAGGTGAAGACGCAGTCTTACATTATGACATTGGAATTTTTTTTTTTTTAGGATGCAGAACTTAAAATGTCATTATTTTTAAATCTGTTACGGGAATGACTGTTTATAGCTACCATTCATTCATTTTCTAAGCCGCTTAATCCTAATTAGGGTCGCAGGGAGGCTGGCGCCTATCTCAGCCAACTCTGGGCGAAGGCGGGGTACACCCTGAGCAACTCGCCAGACCATTGCAGGGCAACACACATACAACCATTCACACTCACATCTCGGGGCAATTTGGAACAGCCAGTTAGCCTACTGTGCATGTTTTTGGACTGCGGGAGGAAACTGGAGTACCCGGAGGAAACCCACGCAAGCACACGGAGAACATGCAAACTATACACAGAAACGCCGCAAGCTTGGGAATCGAAGCCGGGACTTTCTTGCTGTGGGGCGGATATGCTAACCACTGCGCCACCGTGCCGCCTCAGTTATTAATCCATTGAATTTATTTTGTAATTCTTTAATTAAAGGAAGAAAACACTAAGCAACTTGCAACATCATATTCATGGTGATAAAAGTAAACCCTCTGATTTATACTTCACATCTTTTCTTCCTTTGGTACCTACAGTACATCCTGCCTCACTTATCAATAATTCAGCCTCCAGAGCCATTTCATCTGGGTCAAAGGTCAAAGTTCAAAAGGCAGCTTTTGAAAACTGTTTTTGCTACGGCTGAATTCACACTGTGTGATATTAACCAATTTATTAACTACTAGCTGTGTGTTTGTGTGATAGTAGACATCACGTGATTAACTCTTTCTCATCTGCTCTCACTCTCTCACTCATCTGCCGGACCGCTTAATCCTACTAATGCCGCAGGGAGGCTGGAGCCTATCTCAGCCGACACTGAGTGAAGGCAGGGTACCCCCTGAACAGCTTGCCAGACCATCGCAGGGAAAAAACACACACACAACCATTCACACTCACACCTAGGGGCAATTTGGAACAGCCAGTTAGCCTAAAGTGCACGTCTTTGCAGTGGGAGAAAACCCACACAGGCACCTGCAGAACATATAAACTCCATACAGAAGCGCCTTAGCCGGGACTCGAACCCATGACCTTCTTGCTGTGAGGCGGACGTGCTAACCAGTACACCACCGTGCCGTGCTTCTATGTTGTTGACACTGAGGCATCACCACATTAAAAAAAATCTATTTAATTTACCGATTTATTTTTGCTATATTCCTTCTTCTTATATTATTCCACGTAGACAATGAGCGGCATTTTCTCTTGTCATCCTTTTCTAAATGTGTGTGTGTGTGTGTGTGTGTGTGTGTGTGTGCTTTCTAACTCAATGGATCCTTACCCTTTGACCCCACCATGCCTTGGGCCAATTGCACCAATTATTAGCTGCGATGATGAATCCAATCTCTTTTCAGAAGCAGCTGATACGGATGCGGGTGCGACCCCCTGGCCATATTTTGGCCAGCGGTCTAACAAGACCAAAATAGTCCTGTTAATGGTGATATATACAACAACCTATTCCCACAATGCCCTTCTCTTCCATGACCTTTTGACCCATCTTAGTCTACACAGAAGAGGAGCAGATTTAGAGGTTTCCTTCAGCAGGCTTGAGTGAATGTTTTACCGAGTAAATACAGACATCTCAATTTGTGTCTGGTTCTCAAATATATGCACGGGATACAGAGGTCGTAATGCTGTTCATAGAGGATTATCAAGCAAAATGAAACAGAAAAAAGAAAAATTAGATTTGATGTCCTTTTATTATCAGAAACACAGTAATGAAGTGGTTAGCACTCTCACACCGAGAAGGTCCTGGGTTCGATTTCCTGAGCTCGCTCGTTTCTGTGTGGAGTTTGCAAGTTCTTCCCGTGCTTGTGTGGGTTCTATCGGGGACTCTTGTGGGGTTTCCTCCCACAGTCCAAAGACATGCACATAATACTAATTGGCTGTTCCAAATTGCCCCTATGTGTGAGTGTGGGTATGGATGGTTGTGCGTGTGTGTGTGTGTGTGTGTGTGTGTTTTGGCCCTGCGATGGTCTGGCGAGCAGTTCAGGGTGTACCCTGCCTGTGTCTGGTGTTGGCTGAGATAGGCTCCAGCCTCCCCGCAGCCCTAATAATATTAAGCGTTTCAGCAGATGAGTAAGTGATAAATGAGTTCTGCCTCTCTACCTCCAAAGCCAATCAAAAACTTCTGAGCCCCTTCAGAATTGATGTGTAACATGTTTGACAGGCACGCAGAGATGTCCGCTGGTCCTGATTGGTTAAATGTTGGTGGTCCCTTTCTTGTTTAAAGAGCATGTGTTGCATCAGAAGACTTTTCTTCTATCTCAAGAGAATATTGAATTAAACCTGTCTGTAACTTAAGTAGACCTTTGAATGGTAATGCCTTTCTGTCGCTCAAATTAATAACACATGTTGTGTAAAATCTACTGTAACCTTGACGGATTGTTTGTTAAATTATTTCAGGCATCTCCGATATGATATAAACGACAACGGCACAGCAGGTGTTTGATCATTCTGCTACTGTTGTATTTTTCCTGCTCGTTCTTGCCAACGCTGCGTGTACGAGAACCTGCGCAGTATCCTGCCAAACACCTGCCTTTCGCTTCGGGATACAAGAGTCCTGTTTTTCTATATGTTTTCCCCCTGAAACAGACTTACTTCTCTATATCTCTCGATATATATTTAAAATTTACTTCTGACATCTTTAGCTGGTTAAATCTGGCTGCAACAATTATATTTTATAAGCTAGTTCAGTTAGTATTTGGTTGTCTGCTGTACTCTTCTTGCCATTGAAAATATCCAATATATCAGGGTTGCCAGATAGAGTAAAAATAAATAAATAAATAAAAAAAATCCGATATTTTTTGTGCGTGGCACAGAAGGCCCACCTCACGGCAAGAAGGTCCTGAGCTTGAGTTCCAGGCTCGGCGAGGGTGTCCCTGTGTGGAGTTTGCATGTTCTTCCTGTGCTTGCATGGGTTTCCACCAGGTAGTCCGGTTTCCTCCTATAGTCCAAAGACATGCACAGTAGGATAATTGGCTGTATCAGATTGCCCCTAGGTGTGAGTGTAAGCGAGTTTAGGTTGACCCTATGATGCTCTAGCGAGCTGTTCAGGGTGTACCCCGCCTTCGCCCAGTGTTGGCTGAGATAGGCTCCAGACTCCCGTGACCCAAGCAGGGTTAAACGGTTCGGCAAAGGAGTGAGTGAGTGAGTGAGTGTTTATTAAAAGAAAAAGATGACTAAGAATCCTCCCCACACGGTTCTAGGTACCGCTTCTCTGCTCAGAAATTACCTTACGTCACCAGGCCGGGAAAGAAACAGGAACACAGTACACACGGGCATATTGTTCAGCAGTTCTCCAGTTTTTTTCACAATTGTTAAGGGCTTATATACAACCCGAATTCTGGAAAAGTTGGGACGTTCTTTAAAGTTGAATAAAATGAAAACTCACTGCTTAGGCTGCTGCCCCTGCGACCCGACCCCGGAAGAAGCGGAAGAAGATTTTCAAATCACATGAGCCGATATTTAATTTTTAGGTGTCTTGCTCAAGGGCACTTTAGCCTTGAAGGTGGAGGAAGGGAAGGTGCTGCTTACTTCCCCCACTGCCTCACATTTGTCCTGCTGGTTGAGGAATCGAACCAGCAACCATTCGGACCCAAACCCACTTCTCTAACCGTTAGACCACGGCTGCCCCCTTTCTTTAGAAAGAGCAAAAAAAGAAGAGGAATTAAAGAAACAAATAGCGTGTGCCCAATTTTCCCTAATAAACGGCCTCCTTAAGAATGGTCAGTGCTTTGAAGCAAGTGTAGTTTGTAATAAATCTCAATATAGCTGGAGTGGTAATATTGTAACAGTGCTATGACATAACACTGTGAAGCCCAGTGGCGTGAACAGAAAAGATTTTCACTCCCATCCCGGTACGAATCCATGCTTTAAAAGTCATACGTGTATGAGCGGGAGTGATTGAAGATAACATGGTGCGAATTCTTGTCTTGTTTTTGCATGTGGCTCCATATTGATGTTCGTCTTCCTTATCAACCGTGACCAGGTCAGTTTCATCTGAACCTCTTTAAATGAATCCTTTCATACACGCTGATCAAACATAAACATTCAGCATTCAAGGCCAAATTGTTTTTCCATGCAAAGCTGATAAAAAAATGTGTTCATTACTAAGTAAACATGAGTCAGTATTTACCTGTAACGAAAGGGGTGGGGGCGGGAAAGACGCAAATCTGGTGAAGGAGAATGGTGTATTCTTTGTTCCACTGATTGTGGGAAGGAGTCGGAGGCATTTTAATTATCCACCTCGCTGTCTTTCCAGCCCTATCTCTCTGTTTTCTCTACCGCTCCGAACGGAGTGATATCAGAAGTTTATTAACCGAGGTAGTCGATGATTTCATAGCTGCTCAAGGTCTCTGTGTTTTACACAGGTGGTGGAAAATTTCCAGAATTCCCCAAATGTTTGTGGTCAATCACGGTGTGACCTCAGCGATGCGAGCAGTCTGGGGCTCGTTACGTTTAACAAGGCTGACTCAAATCTGTACAACGTAGCATCCAGGAAGGGGAATGAATCATCATAATTCAGGGTTAAAGGAAAAAATGTAAAAAAAAAAATAAAAAAAAAAAAAATGGATAATGTTCAACCAGGAGCTTGTTTTAATGATTTAATGATGTTTTCAGAAAATAGACGGTCCACATTCCAGGAACTGGTAGATGTTTATCACTAGGTTCAAGAGCTGACTCAACATACATGACATGAACTGTGTGTTATGAAGAGTGGGCATTGCAGAGAATTTAGTCTTTAAAAAATAGATAAACAAATAAAAAATTTTTTATGAACTTTACATTTTTACTTCAGAGATTACCATTTCTTCATCTTCTTCTTCTTCTTTTATTATTATTATTATTATTATTATTATTATTATTATTATTATTATAATAAAAAATGAGCTTCATTATAAATGAAATGAGATTTCTTCGCAGGGTGGCGGTGCTCTCACTCAGATATAGGGTGAGAAGTTCGGCCATCCGGGAGAAGCTCGGAGTAGAACCGCTGCTCCTCCACGTTGAGAGGAGCCAGTTGAGGAGGCTCGGGCATCTGATTAGTATACCTCCTGAACGTCTACCTGGTGTGGTGTTTCGGGCATGTCCTACCAGGAAGAGACCCCGGGGCCGACCCAGAACACGCTGGAGGTACTACGTCTCTTGGCTGGTCTGGGAACGCCTTGGTGTTTCCCGGAAGAGCTGGAGGAAGTGGCTGGGGAGAGGGACGTCTGGACCTCACTGCTTAGGCTGCTGCCCCCAACGACCCGACCCCGGATCAAGCGGAAGATGATGATGATTATTATTATTACCATTGATGAGTAAACCTTTCTTAAAGGTACACTTAAAGGTATTATTTAAATTTATTACATGACTCATTTGAATACTCAATTCTGATTGGTCAATACTGATATTCAGCAGTCTGTTATTTCTTTACAAAACCCCCACAGCCAGTCATTCTCCCACTACATACTCAGAAAATTGGGTGGACGCAGTAAGAAATTGTACACCACTAACTGCTATGCCAAGCTTTCTTGTGTCCATATTTTGGTCATTCTCTGAAACTGGTACCATAGAGTGTGACATTGGGGTGAAAAATTCACAATTCCCTAAATTTCAGTGTAGTTCCAGCTTATTTCCTTCTATATTGACCATAAATTCATAAACCATCGTTACAGAGACAGTGAGAG
>JBCNYH010000014.1:19113740-19124213 GCA_039654325.1 Tandanus tandanus
CAGAGTCGGCTGAGATGGGCGCCAGCCTCCCCGCGACCCTAATTAGGATTAAGTGGTTCAGAAAATGAATGAATTAATGTACATAATGGCTGAGTTGTTCAGAAATCTTTGTTTTTAAAGGTATTTGACAAGGCTTTCTCCTTTTCACAGATAAAATAAATGAGATAGAACTTTACTTTACTGAAATTGAGCTGCATTTAGAAAATATCAAACATTTTATCCATGTGAAGGGTTTTTACAAACTGCCACACAATGACGCTCCTTATCTACGTCCTCCTTTTTATTATTATTATTATAAAACATCAGCACTATAAATTTTACAAATCCTACTTATTTATTTATTCATTCATTTTTATTATTGTTATTGTTGTTATTATTATTATTATTATTATTATTATTATTATTTTAACTCACATTGAATGGCGTGTTTGTTGCATTACCTGTCAATAAGGAAGTACAAATAATTGGAATGATATCACGCTCCAGAAGTGATGTCAGGAGTCAAAAGCAAACTTCTGGGGGTTTTTTGTTTGTTTTTTTGTTTGTTTGTTTGTTTGTTTGTTTTCCCTTTATGGAGCTTTCAGACTTTACTTCACTTACATATTTACAACTTTGTATCCTCTTAACGTTTACAGGTGTGAAAATGGCTCCAAATGGAGCCTCTCAATCAGAGCACTGGTCATTTACTGTGCATTAACAGTGACATGCTGGAGATTTACAGGGTAACTTCTATAAGCACTATCCATGTTAGCGTGAGTGTTCTGGCCTGGGGAAGCTTTATTGGGCTTTGATGGTGATGTTGTGCCACTGTGAATGTTATTACAGTAAAATGTTATTGATTGCGTGCGTGTGTGTGTGTGTGTGTGTGTGTGTGTGTGTGTGTGTGTTACAATGAAAAAGTAAGTTGGATTTTGTAGAAAATATGTTTGTCATGTGACCACATTTTACACTCTAAAGTGCTTATAATCCAATCACAGACATTTCTACAGAGTCGTTGTTGAATTCTTGATTCTGATTGGTCGGATGGTGTTGATTTATTTTCTATTACAGCAGCTCTGGCAGTTAATGCGACAGTGAATCAGTTTTAAGCTAACGCATGTTTTAATGCGTTTTATGTTTTAATATATACGAATTTGTGTTGAATAGCTGAATAATAATCAAGAAGATGATGACATTAAATCCTGCCTTGTTTGTTTAAGTTCTGTTTTCTGTTCCCATCTATTTTATTGCATTTTTCCACAGTTTATAAGTCTATCGGATTTTCCGTCAAGCAGTAAGATCGGTGTCCGCGTTGATTGTTCCGCCATTGATTCCACCAAATCCCTGTAAGCTGGATGATGTGTGTATTTGTGTGTATGAGCGCCCGCGAGCCTTTTCCAACATTCTGTCATCTACATGTTAATGCATGAGAATGTAATTCGCAGAACTTTCAACACATCGCAACTTCATTCGGCACAGCTGTGTCGCTCGATTCATCGCTAACAGATGCTGTACAAGTTCCACACGCGCGCACACACACACACACTCCATTGGGATTAGCTGACCGTCTAGCTTCAAAATGTAAATCCATTTTAAGCCAATTGTGTGCAAATACAAACCAAGGCACGCAAAAGCGGAAGTCAATCCTCTCTCGCTAACTGGACAATAATGAACTAAACATGCTGAAAGACAACCAGGTTGTACATTGTGATAACTACAGATTACACACACACACACACACGTACATATACATACACCATGTACCGTGCACTACTAGACATTCATACACTCACTGGGATTTTAGCAGCATATGGCTCGTGTGCTCCACCTTAATCCAGGATTGTCTCAGTCGCCTGTCAAAGCTTTAGAGCGTCTTTTATGTGGGCGACTGTTTCTAGAAAGCTTTTCGACAAGTGAAAATACTCATCTCTCACTCATCTGCCGAACCACTTACTCCTCCTAAGGTTGCGGGGAGGCTGGGGCCTATCTTGGCCAACACTGGGCGAAGGCAGGGTACACCCTGAACAGTCACACTTTGGGACAATTTGAAATAGCCACTTAGCCTAATGTGCATCTCCTTGGAGTCTGGGAGGAAACTGGAGTAGCTGGAGGAAACATGCAAACTCCGCACAGAAACGCCATCGCCGAGCCCGGAACTCGAACCCAGCACATTCTTCCTGTGAGACAAACATGCTAATCACTACAGCGCTGTGCCGCCGACAAATCAAAACAGTTCTGTGTATTTGTTGGGGAAAATGTACACTATTCATTCAAACTTAATTGTAACGTCAGCCTCCAAAGCCTATTTTTAGTTTTTATTTGCTTAACTTTGTGCAACTCTGCCAGATATCAGAAAGCTTTCCAAGATGAACCCCTTCAGGAAGGTCAGAGCTGTAATTCATTCAAAGTAACACTGAGATAGCGTGCTTACCTATCAGACAGGGTTCCAATCAGAACCTCTTTATTTATTCATTCATTTGTCGAAACCTAATAATGTCGCAGGACTATTCTCCGCACTATCTCAGCCTATTCTCTGCAAATTTGGGGTACATCCTGAACATGAGGTATCTGGTGTCAAACTCTTTGTCATCTTGTTGGTGTTGAGGACAGTTGGCTCCAAAAGTCCTACTCCTCCATTATTCGCGATCAGAATCACATAAAACTTGGCAGACTTGTTCATGTGGACATTAGCTAGAATGCTATGGAGCCCAATTTTGGATTTTCGAACCGGAAACAGAATTATGATGACATAACTGAAAAAACAGTTGACACTGTCGCAAAGCGTGGTGGCCCGGTGTTGGGTGCTGGATTACTGATCTCAAGGTCAGAGGTTCAAGTCCCACTATCACCAGGTTTTCACTGCTGCCCCCCCAGTGCAGCTAACTGGGTTATCAAAGGCCAGCCATGTCTCTCACTGTCTGTAGTGAGAGACATGTAAAAGAACCATTGGTGACTTTCATAAAGAGTAGGCCATTGCGTTGCCGTCAGCGTGTTTCTGCTTTTGCCCAGAGTCGGCTGAGATGGGCGCCAGCCTCCCCGTGACCCAAATTAGGATTAAGTGGTTCAGAAAATGAACGAAGAACACTGTCGCAAAGCAGCTTTACATAGTAAAAACAAATTTGGGAAAAAAAAATAAACAAGAATTTATCAAATTAAATTTGGCGACGTTATATTATGCAACAATGCCAACAGTTCTGCGGGGTCACGTTTTTCACGTTTCAACCAGGATGTAGAAGCATGATGTCACAGTGACGAAAGTCCTGCTTCTCCGTTATTACTGACCGGAATCGCACGAAGCTTGGCAGATTTTTGGTTCTTAAACCGGAAACAGAATTATTGGCATTACGAGCTGTGTAGCAGAATCCGGCCGTGTCACAGACATACCTCTAGTGTGTAGCTCAAGCGAGCATGTTGTTTTAAAGCAATTACCACGGATACATTGCTCTCCATAATACAAAAATAAAGCAAAGTTTGAGGTTTATGTACAACATTCCCTCTCTCTCGCTCTGTTTTTTTTTTTTTAATCTACATTCACAAAGCCTCACTTTTGCTAGCATCTGAACTATTATATGCACATTGAGCAAACACTTTTGATAATACCCACCATACTGAAACAGTTACATTTGTCCTAAACATCATCACAGATCATAGAAATTTTTATTGAATAATTTCTCGTTGTGCTGCCATGTAAATTAAACTAATAATTTACACAGCATGTTACTGTAATAAATGACTGTATATGTTATACCCGAACGAGGGTCGTGGCAAGCTGGAGACGCCGCGCTTGTGTGGTTTGTTGTTGCAGGCTTCTGCAGATCAGTGGTCTCCTCCCTCCAGGCACTAAAAGAGTTTGACCCTCTCAACCTCCACGCTGTGTAGTTAATACAGATTACAAAGAGACGACTAGAGAGAAAACAGTACAGCTGTTCATTCTCTCTCTCTCTCTCTCTCTCTCTCTCTCTCTCTCTCTTGCTAAGGCTATAATTTAGCAGGTTGGGCCACTATTTTTTTACTCCTCCTTGAAGCTTTTAAGCAAAGTCGATAATAATCGGAAGGGAAGTTTTTTTTAAAGATGAAAATAATAATTAAGAAAAACATAGTGTTTCTCAGCTCTGTGAGTAATTACCACAGGGGAGGGCGTGTGTGTGTCTGTGTGTCATTAACTGTCTTTATTTTTGTTTTTGTTTTTTTTGTCATTAATTTAATTTCCATTTGTCGGGATTTTTGTTTTTCCTGTTTGACTGAATGAAGTTTCTTGTAAAATGTTTCATAAACCTAAACAAAACTTAAAGTGAATAATTGTTTCAGTATATACTACACAGGAACATAAGCAAAGCAAACAAAAATTATATTTACAATTTTAACTGCTTGAGGCATTATCCCAAGTTCGGGGCAGGAAATGATGTCCATTAGTATACGATACACAGAAAAGGAGCAATCTGATTGGCCCTCTATCCTATTAAAAACATTATTCCGAGTGGATAACGCTTAACATACACAGTCTGCCGTGGTCATTTGGAGCAGGCAGTGTTATCATTATCATGCGTTAAAATGGAAAAATCTTATGTTAGTTAGTTTTTTAATGTATTATCATCTTTACATCTTTACGGAGCACGGTTTGATGTAATCTGTGCCAAACCTTGAATCAATAGAGTCAAAAGACAACGTAAGCTACATAGTGCTTAGCATGGCTCGAAGTGCAGAGCTTACCTGACCCGCATCTGTCAAGCTTTAAACATCCGCCTCACCTTTTGCCACAGCATTGTTCATTATCCCGAGATACTGAACCAGTGCAGATTGCAATGTTCTCATGTAGTGCATATTAAAATGCATTATAAGTTATTAGGTTCTGCAGTGTAGCCGACAGTACAGATATAATATCAAAGCCTGTGCTACATTATGACTAGAACTACTACTACTGCAGCTTATTTTGTAATCGCCAAAGGGGGTCGTTGGGGCATCACATATGCGACACGTCAAAGGCTATGAAGTCTGGCAGCACCCATCACTTTCCAGAATCTCACATTCACATCTAGGGGAAATTTGGAACACTCACTTAGCCTGATGTGCATATCTTTGACTGCAGGAGGAAACCAGAGCACCCAGAGAAAACCCACGCAAGCACAGGGAGAACATGCAGACAGGGAGAGCATGCAAACACTCTCGCCAGGCACAGAGCTCGAACCCAGGCCCTTCTTGCTGTGAGGCGAATGTGTTAACTACTATAAACCATGCCGCAGTCTGTGCTATGGTACTAAAGCGTTATGTAAACTGGGGTGATATACTTATGGTTTAATATAAATATTTAGGCACTGCTTAAAAATGGTGCTCTGAAAATGTGTAAGTTTACAGAAACATGCATACGTAGAATAAGAAAATAAGCAGTGAAGTGCAAGTGCACACAGCTCCTATTTGATCTAAATAGCGTGGCATGGTTGCGAGCTGCTCAGGGTGTACCCTGCCTTTGCTTAGGATTGGCTGAGATAGGCCTCCTCAGCCTCCCAGCAACCCTAGTAGGATTAAGCGGTTCAGCAAATGAGTGAGTGAGTAAGTGTATGCTATGTACTCTATTATTCTACTCTATCTTAATCCTCATTAGGGTCACGGGGAGGCTGCTGCCAACTCAGCCGACTCTGGGCGAGGGTGGAGTACACCCTGAACAGCTCGCCAGGCTATCACAGAGCCAACCCCCACACACACACAACCATTCACACTCTCAATCACTCCTAGGGGTGATTTGGAACATCCACTTAGCTTACTGTGCCAGTTTTTGGACTGTGGGAAGAAACCGGAGTGCCCGGAGGAAACCCACACAAGCAACATGCAAACTCCACGCAGAAACGTGGGCATCGAACCCAGGACCTTCTTGCTGTGAGGCGGACGTGCTATATATTTTTCAAGAATTTGAATACAGTACCAGAAGATAGAATAAAACAGTTCTTCCAATCCATTTGATCGGATATGACTAATAGCCCGATGGGCTAACCTTGTGGGCTATGAGATAATATCCAATCACAGGTCGCAAAATAACTGTTAATTATTCTGTAGTATATACACATTACTTTAAATAGAGGAATGCACTGTTTTGCAAAAAATGGGGGTCGGGGGTGGCTTCGATCTCCCTCTAAATTATGAATAGTTTTCCTGTGTGTGTGTGTGTGTGTGTGTGTGTGTGTGTGTGTGCGTGTGTGTGTGTTAAGGAGTTTAAAGCAGTGGAATTCATTACGCTTTGTCAGTGGATAGCTCAATGTATTGAATGTATTCTCTCTAAACTAATTGACTGGTATGGCGGAGCGGCTCTGAATTACGCCAATGGACCCAGCCGAGGCAGGTTGGACTTGATTTATTACTTTGAATACCGAGCTGAATCAATGGCACATCCCCCCCAAAAAACTCCAATCATTGTTATGGTGGAGAAAAGAGAGATTATGCCGTCCTAATGAGTTTCACTCACTGGCCCAGTGCTTCCCGCACCATTCAACTCATGCTCATATTCGATGGCGGACACTGTGGCCATGCATGTTCACTTTCTTCACACTAAAAACCTTCCTTCAGTTAACCTCGAGCAGAGTGAACATCCTTCTCAGCCTGTTTATTAAAAGATGACTAACGAGGAAAAAAAACTTGCCTCACCTCCGAGCTCTCATTCTACAAGTAGTCATCCCTTCATTCATTATTTCATTCCTTCATTCAGAGCTGTTGATCGCAGTTGCCCGGGTGTTTGGATGAGAAATGCTGTGAATGTATATTACATTAGTGCAGGGGTCACCCCTCTTTCTTTTCTCCCCTGGAGCAAAGCCCGCATTTGTCCCGCTCGTCCCTGAACTGAGCCCATGCTTATATTTCCACAACTGCTACTGCATTCATTTGCAAATGAACTCTCTCTCTCTCTCTCTCTCTCTCTCTCTCTCTCGCTCTCTCATTCTTTTTAATACCTAAAAGTGGAAAACCTCCAGAGTTTGTAATGAGAGCACAGAGAAGCAAACATTTGGCTTCCCTCCTGCCCCAAATTTTACCCCCCTCCCTCTTCCAGAGCCCCTTTTCTTTAGGCTGGTGTATATATTCATTTCTCTCAGTCGCACTTAATCTCTCTTTTCCTCTTTCTTTCGGGGTCATGCTCAGTCAGAGGTAAACCTCGCTGGTGGTGATTATGCCGTACACACAACATTAACATTAAGGTAAAGAAGCTGCCCAAACACACACCACACACATCTGAACATTTTGCTTCCTCCGTTAATTATAAATAAACCTGCTATTTTTATTCGTGTTGATTCAGACCAGCAACATTTATTTTATTTATTTTTTAATCCACTACAGAAAAGTTTGATTTATTTAACTGGAAGCAGTAGCAGCATCAGACAGTGAGCATGGTGCCATTAATGGGCAATAACGAGCTAAATTTCCATATGCATAATACGTTAGAATGGAAACACATTAAACATGGATCGTGTAACGACTGCAGTATTCATACATTTTGCTTGATCAGGAAAATGTTTTGTTTATGGTTGTTTTAGCCTTTACTTTGTCCTGGTATTCCTCTGTATTCCTTATTTTATCACCTGTATTAATCTGTTTGTAGGCATTTGTTGCTAATCTTTATAAAAGCATCTTTGAGTCGGACAAAAGAAAATCTATCATCTTTTTTTCCCTAATAATCATAATTTCCCCCAGTGCAGCTAACTGGGTTATCAAAGGCCGGCCATGTCTCTCACTGTCTGTGGTGAGAGGCATGTAAAAGAACCATTGCTGACTTGCGTAAAGAGTAGGCTGCCTTTGCCGTCAGCGTGTTTCTGCCCTGTGATGGCCTGGAGAGCTGTCCGGGGTGTACTCCGCCCTCCCCCGGAGTCGGCTGAGATGGGCGCCAGCCTCCCCCCGACCCTAATTAGGATTAAGTGGTTCAGAAAATGAATGAATACATGAATAATAATTTCCAAGGTGACACGGTGGTGCAGTGGTTAGCATGTCCGCCTCACAGCAAGAAGGTCCAGGGTTCGAAACCTGGGTGGAGTTTGCATCTTCTCCCCATGCTTGCGTGAGCCCCTAGGTGTGTGTGTGTGTGTGTGTGTGTGTGTGTGTGTGTGTGTGTGTGTGAATGGTTGAGTGTATGTTGCCCTGCAATGGTCTGGTGAGTTGTTCATGGTGTACCCTCCCTTCTCCCAGTCTTGGCTGAAATAGGCTGTAACCTCCCTGATTTGGCAAATGAATGAATTAATGAATGATTGTATATAATATGGCACACCAAAGATTTCAAATCTGTTTCAGTGTAATATTTAAACAATTATTTTAATATTACTAGTTTTTTTTGAAAAAGAAAAAAAAAAGTTCCGTCTTGCAGTTTCTACATCACCAGGCGTCATGCTGGCATAGTGGTTAGCACATCTGCTTCACAGCAAGAAGGCCCTGGGTTGATTCCCGGGCTGAGATGTTTCTGTGTGGAGTTTGCATGTTCTCCCCATGTTTGCATGGGTTTTCTCTAGGTACTCCAGTTTCCTCCCACAATCCAAAGACATTCAACTAACTGGTTGTTTCAACTTGCCCCTGAGTGTGGATGTGAGTGTGGATGGCTGTGTGTGGGTTGCCCTACGATGATCTGGCGAGCTGTTCAGGGTGTATCCTTTTCTTTATTATTTTTCAGAAGAGGCCCAAACTCTACACAGCTACTGAACCATCTTTAAATATATATGACTTCACAAGAATTCACCCGTCCAGCTGCTCTGCACATCTCTGGGGTATAATGAGAAGCGATGTGTGTTATATCTGGCAGCGTACACTAAGGTCAAGCCTCCAGGAACTGAACTCCTGTTCTTAGGGTCAGAATTACCCTTCTACAGGTTTAAGCGCTGCGCTGTTCCACAGCTTTAAGGATGAGTTTGAGACCCACGGCTCCCAGACCGCAGTGTATCCATTGATTATGTGGGGGATATGGCTTGGATATGGATAATGTGCATGTTTTTGGACTGTGGGAGGAAACCCATGCAAGCACCCAATTTTATCTCAAAATTGTGAACCAATCAGATGAAACTATTTTCATTTAGCATTTACTCAATAATAATTATTGACTGTAGAGGGGACTACTCAGTGATATCCACTGGGGCGAAGAATTATTATAGTATATACTACACAGGAGAATTAAAAAAAGCAATTTGAAAAGAGATTTTTATGATACATTTTTACATTTGTGAAGCATGCGATTTTTGAAGTGGATAATAAGCAATTATTAAGTGAGGTGAGTACCGTAAAGATAATTCTTCAGTCGAGGGGATGTTTTCAAACAAAGTCCAAAGGAAGAAGCAAATAACACCCTCCAACACTGAACAATTCTTCAGATCATATGAAAGCACAAATTGTCTTATTATTCCATTCAAAATATTTTCAAAGTATATAGTTTTACATTGCTATGTTGAACATGCCAGTTGTGTAATCTTGGTCAACTTGTCCAGTGGCAATGATGCAATAATTCGGTTCATAGAAGAATACCATGACTTTTTTGATGACTGTCCACTGATCAGAAAATGGACATTATTATTCATTCAAAAGATTTTCTCAATTCTGATTGGTGGAAAGCCATCAAATAATTCTTGGTATTGCGTCATTTCCTTCAGATAATCTGCCTCTGGCTGTGGCAGAAAAGAGCCCCTCGACTGAATAATTCTCTATATCATATTTTGCTTTTTATACTATTGCTTACTATCCTGAGGTAGTGAACCAATCAGATCACACTGTTCCATGCGGTATAACCCAACTGCAATTATCAATACTGTGCTGTATGCTAATATAATTAACAATAGTACTTTGCTCAAGCAATATTGACCAAAAATGACAAATAATTTGTGTGTGTGTGTGTGTGTGTGTGTGTGTGTGTGTGTGTGTGTTTCCCATCAAAACTTGTCATTTAAGAATAGACTGATCTCTGTCTAGGGAACTCTCTTCAATATGGCCTGTTCAATCCTGCTGTGTGTGATATCTGGTGATGCACTGCTTCCATCAGTCGCGTAAGCGCACAGCAATTTTTCGCCTAATGAGAGCCGCGCTCATTTACTATATTGATTATGCAAAGCGAATATGCAACGGTGCTGATCAATAGACGAGTCATTTCCAATTTTGTCATCACAGTGACAAACTAATTACTCGCCCTGTAATTTATTAAAACAGCCGAAAAGCATTTCAGTTTAATGAGCGAGGAATTATTCCCAACATGCCAACTTATTGAATCAAAGTATGAATAATGATCTCGAGGGAAACAAGGGATAGAGGTGTGTGTGTGTTTGGCAGATGAATGGATTTGAAGTATACACACGCACTATGTGTGCGTGGTTTAATCCAGTATATACCTGAGAGGCTTAAAACACTTCGTCATGACTGAGAGGTGAGCTTGTGAGCTATAGCATCTCTCTCTTTCTCTCTCACAAACACACACAAACACTCACACACACACACACACACACACACACACACACACACACACACACACACACACACACACACACACACACA
>JBCNYH010000014.1:19188761-19200012 GCA_039654325.1 Tandanus tandanus
CCCAGTTAGCTGCACTGGGGGGACAGCAGTGACAACCCGCTGATAGTGGGGCTTGAACCCCCGACCTTGGGATCAGTCATCCAGCACCCTACCACCGGGCCACCGCTGCCCCTATTTGATTAAATTGTCTAATAAAAAGAGCTGCAATAAGGATAACAAAGGATTAGTTGGGGATTATATGCATATGTTATAAAAATGCAGTGGTAACTTAGTGGTTAAGGCGATCAGTTACTGATCCGACGGTCTGGGGTTCAATCCCAGTACCACCACTGTTGGGCATTTAAGCAAGGCCCTTAACCCTCAACTGCTCAGTTGTATAAAAATGATAAATGTAAGTTGTAAATATAAACGCCCTCTTATCAAAAGGCTTTGGATCCATGTGGTGAGCATACTTTCAAAATTCAGAATGAGTGATATCCCTCTATGTCCAGGTTTACTTTTATTAACTAATAATTCTAAGTTAAATCTCAGCTTACAGCTGGAACAAATATCGATGGCCGCACTGACCTTCAACAAAAAGACTTTTGAAAGCTAATTTATACCTAATATTAACTTATCATGTGTCTAGCATTCCAACTTTTTTGATATTCCAATTTTGGAACGTGCTACAATCAGATTTCACAAAGCAACATCTCAAACTATCAATGCTATATTTTCCCTTAAAGAATTGATGAACTAGTTATTGCCAGTCTCAGTCGTGTGTATTACACTGTGACAACTGTTTGACTTTTTGTATGCATGTTGAATTTGCCCCTATTTTATTTTGTTGTTATTTTATGTAATGTACTGTTTTATTTTACTTTAGTGAAGTCTTTAGGTTCCTCTAACCACTGCTGCTGTTTGTCTGTCCATGTTAAATTGGTTTAATAAAAATAAATTAACAAAATAAAAAACAGAGAAATCAATTCTCCCTTAATTTAATCTGAAACTGTATAATGTAAGAGTGAAGCCATACATCAATTCTACACAGAAATGCCACAGGGCTCTCTGGGCCCAAGCCCATTTTGGGATACACAGAAAGGCAGTGGATCCATGTGCTGTAGTCAGATGAATCCACACTTCAGGTTGTCTTGAGAAAAAAACAATCCAAGAGCAAAACCAGACCAAGTTCTTCATGAGAAAGATAAAAATACTCATCCAGATTGTTATTAGCGCAATGTTTAAAAGCCAACATTTATGACAGTATGGGGATGCATCAGTGCCCACGGCATGGGTGAGCTTACACATCTATGTACATAGAGGTACTATTGATGCAGAGACATATATTGGTATTTTAGAGAGACATAAAGTGTAATGCCATCAAAGTAACATCTCTCCCTGGGAAGTTCATGCTGATTTCAGCAGTACAATGCCAGGCCTCCTCCTGAACGAGGTACAGCTGTATGGCTTCGTAGACACAGAGTGTGTGGCTGACTGGCCTGCTGCCAATCCAGGTCTTTCTCCTACTGAAAATGTATGGTGTTGAGCAGCTGACTTGTATCAAACAAGAATGGACAAATATTCCAACGGCAAAACTCTAACAGTTGTTTTGGAATGATTAAAAAACGTAATTTAAAAGAAAGACACAGTGGTGAACTTTTTTATGAGTATGTTGCAGACACCAAATTTTAAAGATTTTTTTTTTTTTTTTTTTACTTAACATTTTATGTTTATATTTAAAAAAAAACTACAATTTAGATGGTCAATAAAATATTGAAAATTCACTGTGCTTTTATGAATGAAATATTATAAATTAAATGTTTTCAGAAATGGAAAAAAAAGAGAGAGAGGTTTTGGTTTTAATTGCATTTTGAAAAAAATCCAGCTTCTTCCAGAAAATGGGGTATGGTGTGTGTGTGTGTGTGTGTGTGTGTGTGTGTGTGTGTGTGTGTGTGTGTGTGTGTGTGTTTTATATTAAATACCGTATTTATGAATTAAAATGTAATGCTCACTATTTATTGCACTGCTACACTGTTTCATATCTCACTCACACACACACACACACACACACACACACACACACACACACACACTGAGGCGTCTGGCATGCCAAGTTTGACAACATACTTCCACATGCTGCCATATGTAAGTGGGGAGTTAAGCGCTGTCAAGCGTGATCTGCTACATCTTAATCTCTCCGTCTGCCTGTTTATGAGCACAGACGTCTCACATCCATCTCTCTCTCTCTCTCTCTCTCTCTCTCTCTCTCTCTCTCTCTCAGTGAACGTTTCACACTCGACTTTCCTTCATTTCTCACTGTTAGCCCAGGCTACTATAACATAACTAATATCACTGCATAAATCTGTCAGTGGGTAACAGGGAGCCTCTCTAAGGGCTGCTTGTTTTAGCCGCGATTTTAATGAGGGTGACAAATTGGATATGTGAAACTGGCAGCCGTGACACTGAGGCTCATACAGTGCATGCATTGTGTGGTAGACGGAGGAGTAAAACAACAGGGAAAGGCGTGAGGAGGCCGTGGTAGTGGCTCAGGGTTGAAAAGATTCAATTGATTGATTGGATGACGTGGTGCAGTGACTCTCTCTGTATCTGTATTCAGATTTAAAACCAAAGTGGGCGTGGCCTGAACGTGTCTCAATGTTATGGGGCACTTCCTTAAAATATTTTTTTTAATAATGAATATAAATAATATGAATATTTATATCCTTTTAGAAGACATTATCTGTTTATGCAGAATAATGTATTTGTATTTGGTTTCGTCCCAAACTACAGTTACTGTGTGTGTGTGTGTGTGTGTGTGTGCATGTGTGCGTGCATTCCGTCCTAATACACGTGTTCATGTTTAGCTCATAATCCGGTAAACAGTTTGTCGTTTCCTGCAGCTGTTGCAGTGTCTGGGCCTGGTTTGCTCGCAGAACAACCTGCACTGGAAGGCTATTTATCAAATATGGAAATTTCCATTAAGCATTAAGAACAAATTTTGCAAAGTCTTATTTCCTGTTGAAAAGGAAATAACACTCCATCGTTTACAACACACACACACACACACACACACACACACACAAAGGCATAAATGTGAACATGAACATGCCCATATGCACACTGAGCAACGTCTTACCCACAGGAAGTGTCAGTTAAAATCTGTCATAATTGCTCTACAAATATGTCGCCATATTTTGTACCTTAAATCAAGTTGTGTCATTAGAGAACATTTAATATTTCAAAAGCAAAAGCATGAAACATCCTGCGCGCTTGTGCAATCGCGGTGTTGCCATAAAGACAATGCATTCCAGTGCTGAAATCTGACCTGTGTGTGACTCATAAACATAAGATACATACAGTACAGCTAGAATGCATTCACTTTTAATCGATGAATGCAAAAGTTTCGCCAAACATCCGCCCTTTCCGTTTGTATGGGGATCAATAACAGGGCTGGAATACTCTAATCCGGATTTGAGACGGTTTATTCATTGTGGTCTTGGACTCATTGGTATTTGCACTCGGATTGGTCTCGGTCTTAGCCATTGGTCTTGCCAAACATTTTAGTTGGTCTCAACTGTGCCCAGCTGCCTTTAAAAATATATATATATTGAGTTTTTTTTGTTTGTTTGTTTGTTTTTTTTAATAAGTGAATGAATGTCTTTATTGTCAATGTATTTAATACTCAACAAAAGTAAGAGTGTTTTTCCTGATTTAATGCTATTACATTTATGTTACTTGTTTTTCATTTATGTTTTATGTGTGGTATGGTGGTGTAGTAGTTACCCCCCATCTGCCTCTCAATTAGAAGGTCCAGGGTTCGAGTCTTGGGCTCAGCAAGGGCATTTCTGTGTGGGGTTTGCATGTTGTCCCCATGCACATTAGGCTAATTGGTTGCCCCCATGTGTGAGTGTGAGTGTGAATGGTTGCTGTATGTGTGTTGGCGTTGTGATGAACTGGCGAGCTGTTCAGGGTGTACCTTGCCTTCAGCCAGGGTTGGTTGAGATAGGATCCAGCCTCCCCGTGCCCATAGTAAGATTAAGCGGTTTGGCCAAAGACTTAATAAAAGGATGATTTTGCAAAATGAACATCTCAAAGTAGAAGATATGCTGTCTCTCTAACACACAGGTGTCAAACTCAAGGCCCGTGGGCCAAATCTGACCCGCCTACTCATTCTATGTGGCCCGCAAGAGCTTTCTTTCAGAGAATATGATTATCGTACATTCTTTGCATCGACCGTTACCATGCAACCTAATTCATCATCCTTCCACTAGGTGGCGGCAGCCCATTTCAAGTACACAGCTAGTCATTTATGTCTTAGGAAAGGTTGCATGGTAGCTTGTCGCCGTTAAGCGCTGTCAGATAATGCGAGTGAGTAAAGGAAAAGAGGACACACGCTTATAGAAATCATTTTGCCATGCAGATTTCATGCTTGCCCTTTTAGAACAGATGTTCGGTGATTATTCGGCTCTCGATCACCTGTAAGTTCAGTGACGTGGCCCTCTGTGAGAATGAGTGTGACACCGTGGCTCTAACGTCATTGAAAATAATTCTTTATTATACATAAGTAAGGAATCTCAAGGGAAAATTTTTTCTGTCTCAATCGCGACTCTTTCATTTGGACTCAGGGTTGACTTGGACTTGAATATCTTTGGGCTCGATCTGGTCTCAGCTGTCCTGGGCTTGGTTTCCTAATGGTCTTGACTACAGCTCTGGTCAATTCTGTTAACAAGAAATGGATCAAATAAATAAAACCAGAAAGCTTATAAGCTTCTTATAAGAAGAATAAGAGAGGAATATTGTTCATGTAATTTACATTCCATTCCATGTTCTTGGTTTTTCTGGGGTGCACAAACCTTTGCATAAACCTGCCTGCGATTTTTATTTCGTTAAATCAAATATGAATTTGACAGTGCGAGCGGGGTCTTGTCATGGCTATCATACAAAGCTTTTGTCTTTCTCAGATTTGGAACATATGTTTGTGATATTGTTTAGTGGATAATTAGACGAATGCGAGAGACGTAATGGGTGAGTGGATTGACAGAGTGTGAAACATGTGTGCTGTGTTATCACGTACGTACGAGGCCCCCGAGGTCTGCCTCACACCCTGGACACACACAGAGAAACGGAAACACACACAATGGTTTTTCCCCCTCTCCTTTCCTTTCTTTTAACTTCCATCTCAACAAATTATGAGGGATTTAAGAGATATAAACAAGGGACGATTTAATAACTTTTTAGGCGGCATGGTAGCGTAGTGGTTAGCACGTCCACCCCACAGCAAGAAGGTCCTGGGTTCCAGTCCCGGGCTCGGCGAGAACGTTTCTGTGTGGAGTTTGCATGTTTGCCCTGTGCGTACTTGGATTTTCACCCGGGTACTCCGGTCTCCTCCAACAGTCCAAAAGCATAAACATTAGGCTTAATTTGTGATTCCAAGTTGACCCTAGGTGTGAATGTGAATGGTTGTGTGTGTCAGATGGTCTGGCGAGCTGTTCAGGGTGTGCCCCGACTTCGCCCAATGTCGGCTGAGACAGGCTCCAGCCTCCCCGCGACCCTAATAAAATTAAGCGGTTTGGCAAATGAGTGGGTGAGTATATACAAAGCATTTCTAAAATCAGTGGCCAGAGTTTCAGAAACTCACACAAATGTTCCAGAAAAAGTGGCACGGTGGCGCAGGCCAGTCGCAACACAGTAATCTAACGGATTCCCACAGGAGCCGCAGCTAAAGATTATGGTTAGTTCTGTTTAACTATGTCGCCGGGGGTAGAATAACATTTTACCCCCATTCCCACATGACATCTTTAAAGCATAATAGTGGTAAAGTCTTCTCCCATCCTCATGGCTGAGGGTCGGGGGTCATGGATGCAGCTCTCCACTACTCCCCACCCTCTGCTTCTGTGTCTTTGGGATTGAGTTAAATCGGTGTGTCCCAAATCCTTTTTCAATCTGCACATTCACATCTAGAGGAAAACTAGAATGACCAGTTAGCTGGGCTCATGAACAAGAGGTCATGGGTTTGAATCCCCGTTAGGCTCCCACCGTGCTAAGACCCCTGGGTCTCAACCACAAGTGTGCCTCTGTCTACCCAGCAGTATAGCTGGGTCCCAGTAAAAATACTGGGAGGGTAACCTGCAATAGACTAGCATCCCATCCCTCTACAGAAACTGGGATAAGCTTCAGCTCTGATGAGTCACTAGGCCAAATGTCCAACAGACGTACCTTACATGTCTTGGCACCCAGAAAAAAACCCATGTAATCACAGAATGGAGGGCGAACATGCAAACCCCACAGAGAAACACCCTTGGCAGGCTTGGGGCTCAAAGCCAGGGCCTCCTTGCTGTGAGGCGACAGGGCGAACCCCTACCCCACTGTGCTTCCCTGCGTGAGTGTAAAGGGGGTAACCATTTATTTATTTTTATTTATTGCATTCACATATCCTTGTTAAACTAATTTAATGGCATGTATACCACTGTGCTGCTGAATTTTTGGTTCTGATTGGTCAGAAGGTGTTGATATAATTGAATAACGGCAGCTTGGACACTAGTTCCCACTGCACCTTTAATAATAAAGCACATGAAGTATATTTATATAGTACAGTACATGCAGTATGTTGATCTGTGTGTCTGTGATGAACACATTGTGATGAAGAGAGCAACAAGATGAGGAATGTCACCCCACCGTCATCACTGTGCACAGTGCAGAATATCAAAACTCCCTCAGGTAATCTACTTATCCCGCCTCGAGAGCCTCTTAAACAAATTCCCATCAGAGAGAGGGGGGGTATAAGAGCGAGGGAGAGGGAGACCAAGAGAAGGAAAGAAGGGAAAAATAAGAGAGCGAGGAAGAGGCGCAGAGCAATAAAAGGACTGTCATGCGTGCCCTGGGTGCACTGCTTTGTTCCTGTTTCTAGTTATCATTAGTGGGCGTTTGAGGATCAGTGTTTTAAACACCCCACTGGGTCCCAAGCTCAATTACCATCCGCTCACGTACTGAAGGTATCCAAATGCCAAATGTCACACATCTCCTGTGCTCTCCTGTGCTCGAGACTTTCTCCTGCTCACATACAGTAATTAGTACCTCTGGGATGTGTGTGTGTGTGTGTGTGTGTGTGTGTGTGTGAGAGAGAGAGAGAGAGAGAGAGAGAGAGAACGCAAGATGTATGAGCAAGAACAATAAGCCATAAACTAATTCATACTAGATGTTTAACTAGATATTTATTTATTTATTTATTTATTTATTTTTAATTAATTATTATTTTTTACTGGAATCTACAACACATCAACAATTTATTTTTTTATTTTTTTATTTTTTTATTTTATAATAAATGTCTTTTTTCTTTTAACAATTATAAACAACAATAGTACTTCTTCTCTGTATAAACAACACCCTGAAATATTTTAAAAATGTTTTTAGAGGCAATGAAGGCATTTTATTTATTTTACTTCTTGTGTTTTCCCTCTGTCTTAAAAAAAAAAAAGACTTTTCATTATTTCTAGGTTGTAGATTTGATTATTTTATTTCTTTACTTTAATGTGTAATCACTTTAAAAGTGCTTCTTTTTAAAAATTATTAATAAGCGATATTTTATACATAAAGTACTTTGAGATTTTGAGTTGAAGCTGAAAGTCAAATATCATTCATCATCATCGTTCATTTTCTAAGCCGCTTAATTCTAATTAGGGTTGTGGGGAGGCTGGTGCCCATCTCAGCCGACTCTAGGCGAGGACGGGGTACACTCACCAGGCCATTACAGGGCCACCACACATACAGACATTCAAGACTCACACCTAGGGGTGATTTGGAACAGCCAATTAGCCTACTGTGCATGTTTTTGGACTGTAGGAGGAAACCGGAGTACCCGGAGGAAACCTACGCAAGCACAGGGAGAACATGCAAACTCCACACAGAAAGGCCGCGAGCCTGGGAATCGAACCCGGGGCGTTCTTGCAGTCTAACCACTGCGCCACCGTGCCGCCTAAAACATAATAAATAAAATCATATAATCCAAATCGTAGACATTTTAATCCCATAGACAAGTAAGCTTGAGAACATGGCATGGGTCTTGCATTGAACACGCTACATGACTTTAAATCACGCCACCACGACGCCCCTGATATTTTCCTAACTACAAATAACATGCATACAGAAAGCATTCAGCTTGGGGACAGCGCGGAGGGCAGGATCGGATCAGATGAGGTAGCAGGTGATCGTCAGGGCTCTGGTTTCGGTATTGAGTCATCCCTTCATTGCACTGCAGCTCTGACTCGACCTAATACACATTATATAAGCTAGAACAGTACATTATATAGCCTACTCATGGCCTGATGAGTTCTCTGTTGCTCTTCGAAGTTTGATGTTCAGCAGGAGTTCAGGCCACATTTCAGCAGCAGACAGAGAAGACTAAACGAGTGGAATTAGAAGACAAAAGGAAAGTGGTGTGGTGATGAGCTTTGCTGCTTGAGAGAGGCCGTGTGACAGAAGAGCTCTATCGTCAAAGTGCTCAGCATGCACTCTCTCTCTCTCTCTCTCTCTCTCTCTCTCTCTCTCGCACCAGTCTTTCCTCTCTGTCACTTAAAGAATGCTTTCCTGCTCTGGATTAATTAAAGTCCAAACATTAAATATTGATTGATGCATTATCAGCGCGTCCCAGTCGCTTCCATGCAGATTGATTCTCGACGTGATTTATTGTCATATTTGCAGAGTCATTTCACTTGATAACAAAGAGAAATTGCAGCCTGAGCCCCCCTCAGTCCTGCTTTAAAAACCCTGCTTCACCTCTCTCTCTCTCTCTCTCTCTCTCTCTCTCTCTCTCTCTCTCTCTCTCTCTCTCTCTCTCTTCCCATTTGTTTGCTGTAAGATATGTCTGCATGTCGGCACACACCCTCTGTGAATCATTATTCAAATTAGAATGATAAAGCATCCCATGACTAATGATCAACATTTTCTTATTTCTCCTCACTCCCCCCCCCCTTTTTGTTGTCTAGCTTTCAAAGCTTTTAAAGAAAACCAGCAATAAAACTGATTATATTACTTTTTTTTTTTTTATTTCACTACATACTGTATATAAGTTAAACAGGAAGTCTTATTAATTATTTTTATTGAAATCCATCTCGTTTTAATATAGTGGCTAACTCTATATGATCTGTAGTATGTTTTGTGGAAATAGATTAGATATTGCCAGCATTACAAACTTCATTTCACATTAACATCATATTACTACGATCAGCGACACAGCAGACCTGCCTCAGAAGACCTACTTTACCATCCGATGCTTTTAAGCCATCTTCAGATGAAGAGGAGAAAGAGCTGAGGCGAGGCTTTATGGATCACATGTGCCGAGAGAAGACATTTGCGCAGCCTCCCCAATCCAATTACCATCTCTTCCAATAATCCCGGCTTATTTTTAAACTCCATGTGGCACTTAAAGCTTTTTTTTCCCTCCCTCTTTAATTTGTGAACATATTGTAATCTCATTTGTTTGCATGAAGCCATCCACGAGAAAAACAAATGTGTGTCATGCATTTTGTTTTTAACTGTGGAGTTAATACTGTATATTACAAGTTTTATGGTATATAAACCTGTAAATGCATTCATATAGGGCTATATTGTGATGTAAGCAATGCGCCCCCACCCCCCCAAAAAAGCATCCTCATCATCCTCATACAGCTTATTTAAATAAATATACTCAATTTTTTTTTACACTCATTTGTACACTCATTTACAATTTATAATTTTGTATAAATTCTACAGTTTCATCTATAAAAAGTTACATTTCCAATTCAACCTGTCCAAAATATAGGCTTTTAAGTCTTTGATGTTTTATTTTTTTTTGTATCCTTTGCAAGTTTTTTCCTACATTTTATATAGAAATGTAAAAAAACAAATGCAACTCCACATAGAATTTGTTGACAGAAAATAATAAGAAATTATTAAATGAGGTAAAGATTTATATGGGCGGCACGGTGACGCAGTGGTTGGCAGGTTCGATTCACAGCAAGAAGCTCCCGGGTTCGATTCCCAGGCTTGGGGTGTTCCTGTGTAGAGTTTGCATGTTCTCCCCGTGCTTGTGCGGGTTTCCTCCGGGTACTCCGGTTTCCTCCTACAGTCCAAAAACATGCACAGTAGGCTAATTGGCTGTTCCAAATCACCCCTAGGTGTGAGTGTTGATGGTTGTATGTGTGTTGGCCCTGCGATGGCCTGGCGAGCTGTTCAGAGTGTACCCTGCCAAATTCTACAATTGTTTTATATATTTATTAAGAATATTTTCGAGTCTGAAGCGTATTGTAGCCGGTGTGAGTCAGCCGGAAGTGCGGCATGCTATTCCCGCTAACGCCGTTCCTGATTCATTCTGGACAAATTCCACAGTGATATGGAATCAAAGTATGTGATGGTAAGCACATATTTTTAATTTCAAGAATTAGTCTTTTTGTTCCTCCAAACGTGACTTTATCGGCTTGTTGTGAGGAGCACTGTAGTCATTAGACTCACTAGCTTTCTCTGGGAGGAGGTGGAGAGGATGAACATAGATATCAAAGAAGATAGATAGGCTACATCCTACTGGCAGCGCTGATGGATGGTGGGACCATGTGCTGCCGTCTTAGTCATTACTACTCACTATAAGATATGGTTTACAATAGTATGAGGAAATACTATGAGGTTTTGACAGCTCAAGGCAGCAGGGCTTCACTGTAAATTCTACTAACTAACTAACCAGGTTGGTCAGGCGAAGCCGTCAACCGCGGGGCAGACGATTTGTGAGGATCCGACTTATACGATGTCAATGATGGATAAGTCGCCTCATAGAAGAATACCAAGAATTAGCTGGTAGCTTTCCACCAATCAGATCATACCATTCACACAATATGTCCCAAACTTTACAGTTTACTTAATATTTGCTATAATCATATTTCAGAAGTTAATTAAGCCTGAGTTGGAAATATTTGCATTCTCTTTTGTGTGTAGTCATAAGGTTCCCAGTTGCTCAAATTTACTACAGTTACATTAAAACAGTGATTTTCAACTAGTGTGCCGTGAGAGATCGTCAGGTGTGCCGTAGGAAATTATCCAATTACCATTGGCCATTGTCGAGTGTCTGTGCTGTAGTGACTGGCAGAGTAATGTAATACTCCTCCATGTCAGAAAGTGGCAGTAGGTAGCTTAATTGCTTTAATTATTCTTAGAGACGAGAGAATTAGTGATGTACGGAGCCCCTTAAGGGACATGGGGGGGAAAAAAAGATAGGTTTCTCGTGCGCACGCGAAACTTTTCATGTAATTTTTTTCCCCCCATGTCCCTTTAGGGGCTCCGTAGTGATGCATGCAGGTTTTTAAAAAGA
>JBCNYH010000014.1:19284263-19296119 GCA_039654325.1 Tandanus tandanus
GAGAGAGGTGTGTGTGTGTGTGTGTGTGTGTGTGTGTGTGTGTGTGTGTGTGTGTGTGTGTGTGTGTGTGTGTGTGTACTTTAATGATTTAAAACATGTACCTCCTTGTTAGATAACACAGAATTTTTTTTAATCATTCATAAACATTTTTTTTTTTCACATAATGCACCAATACGTAATCACACCACTGTCCATAATCCAATTAACTAATTAGGTTTACTGCTTCTGACTATTGCATGATGCGAATGGATAAAAGGGAAATTAAAAATATATATTTTATTCCAGTGATAAACTTGCTAAATTTCAGTCCACACGTTGACCTAAAACCTAAAGTAAAGCAGCTGCCAGACGTTGGGTGAGCAAAGAGTTTTAACTGCCAAACCTCAGTTTGTAACTGTAGCATTTTCAACATTGTTGTAAATGAATGGCATAAGAGGAAAATAAAATCAGTCTGTGAATGTTTTTCGTTAATAAAGGTGTCCCTGATGTGAAATGCTTGAATAGTTTGGATTACTTGAGAATTTACGCCCGAGTTTTGCCGCGAGTTTTAATTTACGCTGTGTGTTTCAGTCGCCCTCTGACTGTCGATGCCTCGTAGACCTTTTAATTTGTTTAGTCTGTACTAATTGCTTCCATATAAAGTTCAGGGGCATAAACAAGAAGGGGGGGGGAAAAGGATGGTTTTTATCACTAAACTATGCCATGACTGTAAAAGAGGCCTCTCAGTGGAGTGATGTTGTCTGTTGACTTGTTCACAATCAGCCTCTGTTCACAGTTTAACCTCCGGCCCTGTTATTAAACCATGCCTCATTCGACTTAAACGACAAAACGGTTCAGAACTGAAGCCAAAAGCAGCCCTGCAAAAAACTTTTGCTAAGAATTAAAAATGGAGGAAAAACTGAAATGAAATGCTAAATGTAAGATTGATTGGGTTGGGGGGGCTGAAAGGGGCTTGAGTTAAACTACATTAAATATTGTCATTATCGCAGAACAATATTGTTTGCCCGGGTCCCGTTTGGAGCCCGTGAATCCGAGGAAATGACCTCACACCTTTGGAATGCTCTTCACTGTCCTCGCTGAGCAAACACCTCACCTCGTTTCCTCCTCCTAATCTCTCCATTCTCTCTCATCCACTTTCCATTGTGCACCGACCTCCCCTCCAGTTTGTAAAGTGCTCATCTAAAGGTCATGAGAGGTCACTCAGAGCTGTAAAATGACCCATGACTTGTTGACCCATTGCTGCTGAAGTGTACTCGACTCCTGAGTGGGACCAGCAGCAAAGAACTGCCAATAGATGCCTGATTATAACAAATCAGAGAACTTCTTAATGTTATAATATGATCAATTCCAGACCAGCATGTGTAGGATGAATGGATCCTGACCCAATGTTCACCTTTGGACTAATCAATCATATGAGAGAGAGAGAGAGAGAGAGAGAGAGAGAGAGAGAGAGAGAGATAAATAGAGAGAGAGAGAGAAATATGGAATATCACCAAATAAATAATATTAAGAAATGTTGTTGAAGGTAAGTTGAATAAATAAGTTGAAAAGGTAAATACAAACGGTACGTGTGTTGAGGATAATTCCAGCAGAAGGTTTTCCTCTACAAGGTACACGCACCACAACATCTCAAAATATAACCCTGGATTATCACTTCAGTAAAATCATACTAGGATAAAAACAATTTCACCAAATCCAGTGTCAGTTAAGTAAATGCAATGAATTATTTATAACATTTACCACAAAAAAAAAAAAGAAAAGAAAAAGCATTCTCCCGACATGTAATGTTGTGTGTTAACAGTAATCTTTGGCTGCTAAGCGACATAACAGGTAAATGTTGCATTAGATATTCAGTGCATTAAGTGTAATAGCCCTGTTGATATTAAACCTGACACATTCAGTTATTCTGAATACGTATACGTTAGTGCTGCTCAACCAATCAGAATTTAAAACTCAGACTACCCACAACTGCAATTTAATAAAAAAAATATAATTTTTATATATTTGTCTTTGCACAACAGTAGGTGTTAACAGTGTTATTATTATTATTATTATTATTATTGTTGTTGTTGTTGTTGTTAATAATAATAATAATAATAAAATTAATAATATCATTATCATCATTGTTGTTGTTGTTGTTGTTGTTATTGTTATTATTATTATTATTATTATCCACCCCATTACATATTTATTATTATTAACAACAACAACAACAACAATGATGATGATATTATTAATATTATTATTATTATTATTATTATTATTATTATTAACAACAACAACAATAATAATAATAATAATATTAATAATAATAATAAATATGTAATAGGGTGGAAAATATTAGGAAATGTTTGGGAAATTTTACATCACTAACCTCATTACTTTTGGGTCAAAATGATCCGACCATAATCTTTTAATTAATAAAAAAATGTATTACTTTTTTTCTCTTTCACAAAACACACTGACATATGAAGAACGAGTTTTTTCTAATTTAATATATATTTATAAATATTTTATTTATGTAATTTTTTTCATTTATTCATTCATTCATTCTCTTTTTTTATTTATTCGCTTTTTAAAAAAGAAAAAAAGAAAATAAGAAAATTAAACATTAACAATAATTATTGCTATTAAATGGAGCAGAACAGAAGAGTCTGAGGCATTCTGAGGGAGGGCACTTTGACACAGAGCACGACGAGCTCCTTCCAAACCTTCTCTACAGGAAGATAACAGATGACAGCTGCTGTTTTGGTGAGATCTGATTGGCTACCTGTTCCTCTGCCAGCTGCAGTAACAAACCACCCAAAAGAATAAGAGCTGTGTTATCCATGACCTCTTAAAGCAGTGGCGGCAGATCTGCATTCATCTTCCTGCTCTGGTGGCTTTCTGGTTTGTCTCAAAGCTGCCTGCTGCGTGCTTACCTTGGGAAAGTCGTAAAAGAGATCAGGAATAATGGTATGTTTGAGGTAGAGGGAAACAGAGATAGCAGCAGACACAGACACACAGACAGAAAGTTGAAGAAATGAGTAAAATTTTCCGACTGCTGTCCGTTCTCATGTAGGTCAGGATTGGTTCGGATACGAATTGGCTGATCGTGTATCATACAGGGTCAGGTGTCCTGGGCCGGCCTCCACTTTTCTGCTAACACGCCAAATAATTCTCTGTAGAGCACGCTTTCAGACATTTTTTTTATTTTTATTTTTTTTTGCCAAGAGGGTGTGTGAGAGCGAGAGAAACGGAGAGGCTTGTGTTTTGCTATGATGTAATCAGAGTCCATGCCAGTGAGAACTCAAGTCTCGGTGAGCTTTACACGATACTCAGCAGAGCTCAACCGACAACCAAGCTACAAGCCAATCCTTCGTCATTTATTTACCTGTGGCTTTTTGTAGCCTGCTTCATCGCAGACACCTGATTCCTCAGCTCCTTCCACTTCTTCGAGAGATCTGGCTGAGTTTAGCTGACCTCTCTCTCTCTCTCTCTCTCTCTCTCTCACTCTCTCTCTCTTACATTCTCTCGCTCATCATCTAACTTTAATCAAGTAAATGGATGCATTCAAATGCTGCAAATTTCAGTGCAGGTAATTGCTTGCCTTTAATTAAATGCGATCAAAGGAGCATTTTAAGTGATTAAAACAATCAAAACGAGCGCAGTTACGGCCTCAGGATATTATGGATGGAAGGATATACAGCGCTGCATCAGACCAAAGATATTTCATTTGAATTTTTTTTAATTTATTTATTTATTTATTTATTTATTTATTTATTGTATGGACAGCCAATCCAGTTGGATGACTCAGATAAGTCATTGTTAGATGGAAATGCACATCAGTGCTGTATCAGCTCTAAAGCGTTTTCTTGCTCCTAATGGTTTATAAATGACAGTGAGGTGACCGTGTGATCTAGAATATTGCAGTTAATCTCATTCAGATCTTTAGATTAATTTCTTCCTGTGAGCAAAATTTTAGGCCGATAGCATCTGTTTTAACAATTTAATACGCCGTTATTTAAAAAAAAAACTTGATGTCATCAAGAGATCATGTATAGGATTTTCATAGATTCGTGCCATTTAGTGACAGATTTGTGTTGGATGTGTCAAAATGCTTAGATTAAAATCATTGCCTGTGCAGTGGGACTATATATACGCACCAGGATTCATATATACACCTATACAAGTAAAGAAAGGTTTAAAAGCCATTCCACCTCATGTAAACCTGGGTACTGATGACCACCAAATGACCACCAATAAAACCGTTACAATAGCAGCTATTAGTCTAAGATTATCCACACAGGCAGATTTTTCATATAGTTTTAACTGAGCTTAACTTTCAACAGGTGCTGTCCTCTTTCATCTTTCACTCATTTGCCAAAGTGCCTAATCCTATTAGGGTCGCAGGGAGGCTGGAGCCTATCTCAGCTAACATTGGACACAGGCGGGATACACCCCAAACAGCTCACCAGTCCATCGCAGGGCAACACACACATAATCATTCCCACTCGCATGCACACCTAGGGATAATTTGGAACAGCCTAATGTGCATTTTTTTGGACTATGGGAGGAGACCGGAGTACCCGGAGGGAACCCATGAAAGCACAGGGGGGAAACATGCAAACTCCACACAGAAACGCCCGAGCCCGGGACTCGAACCCAAGACCTTCTCGCTGTGAAGTGGACGCCACCGTGCCGTCCCTTTAAACATACAGTTAAATACATTTTAAATACAATACATTTACTCATTTAAAATCACATTTTCAGAATTTTTATATTACAGAAGGATATTTATAAATGTTTATATTAGGTGATTGGAATATAAAGCGCTTTCAAGCCAACTATAATCATATTTCTCATTTAAATTAGGCACATCCACAGCCGCCAGTGACATGATCATCATTGTGTGTGTGTGTGTGTGTGTGTGTGTGTGTGTGTGTGGGAAGGCCTGAGAAATTTGGTTATCTGTTCCTGTCCTGTGTGCTATCGCATTCTGATAAAGTGAATGGAAAGACTGAGGAATTCTGGCTAACTAGGCTTTAACACTATCACAGGAAAGACCTTATTCACACACACACACACACACACACACACACACACACAGAGAGAGAGAGAGAGAGAGAGAGAGAGAGAGAGAGAGAGAGAGAGAGTCTTGTACTTCTATCTAACCAAGACTTACCACTCAAACAGCCCTTTTAATAAGTGAGGACCTGCCAAAATGTCCTCACTTCCCAAAAATGTCTTCACACTGTTGGATAAAAATGTGTTCTGGTCTGGTCAGTATGTAGCAAGTATAAGTACACACACACACACACACACACACATACACATAATGTTCATTTATCCACACACTCCCAGTTAATCTTCTTTTTTTTTTAAATTGGATCTATTGTGGTTTGTGATATGAGCAAAGTGGCATGTGTCTGCTTTGTGTGTTTCCATTTCCACAAGTGTCCAAACATTCAGTGTCGGTGTAATCACTGTGTGAGTTATTGTAGCCTGAAAGTGCTACAGGTGTAAATGAATACATCCAACAGGCAGGTAAGTTTGTGCACTTTAGATCGGTTTAAAGAAAATCAGTGTGCACGGGCAGTGAACACATCTAACCATGCCATGGTCGACCACAGCACACACTTACCAGAGTGAAGTACCTACACAAACTTCCCGAGGTCCGCTGAAATCGCCCATTACACATGCATGGTGCCCGGTGTAACGCCACCTGACCACATGAGGTCAGGACCCCTTCCATATATGGTACAGGTGACTTGATTTTTCCTTACAGGGAGACATTAATTTATTTAATTTAAAATGTTGTTGATGTGGACATGTTAAGGTACTGCAAACACTCAAGGTATGTTTTTCTTTACTTTCAATTAATCGAAGGAATGAACAGATTTTTTTGAATTCCCTGACTGATTGCATCTAACACAAATTTCTACACAGTAGCAAGGCTTAATATATATATATACTGGGGTTAGAGAAGTGGGTTTGGGACCTAAAGGTCGCTGGTTCGATTAAGCTGGAGCTGGGTCGCTGGAGGAAAAATGTGTGGCGGTGGGGGAGTGAGCAGCACCTTCCCTTCCTCCACCTTCATGGCTAAAGCGCCCTTGAGCAAGGCACCAAACCCCCAACTGCTCTCCTGGCATCGCAATATGTGGCAGCCCACTGCTCCGAGTATGTGTGCGCACGCACTTTTGATGGGTTAAATGCAGAGTCAAAATTTCCCTTGCGGGATTAATACAGTATATCAAATCAAAAAATATGAACAGAAACGTTATCAAGGTGATGACGTAGTGTTGTTACACTAAAGTAAGCGGTAAAAAAAAAAAAATGGAAGCATATTATGTATATTTTCAATGGTTATGTAACATGCTATGCTAACTAGCTACATAATAGCTACCTTTAGCTAATGCATATGATTAAATTTCGATTTCTTTTAAAATTAACAGTTTTGTTGCAATAAATAAATAAATAAATAAAAATCAGACTGATTTTATAACAGTGACTTAGCTGGCTTCATACTAGGTTATTGGGGAAAGCAGAAAAGCATGGATTTGGTTATCGATTTGGGGGGGGGGGGGATAAAAGTGTTCTGAAGTGTTGTGAGTAATTTTAGTGCTTTCTGAAGCATTAACAAGGTCACAGTGTTATTATCATTAGACATTTCTTGACAGCTAAAGAATGTACGCACCGTCTGATAATTAGCACTGGGTAGTTTTGCCCTTGTTAACAAGTCACACTTCTGCACTTCAAAGACTTCATTAATGAAAAGAATTGCACCAAACAGGCTACATTCCAGCTTCACAAGCGCTCTATAGACCGGCACGGGTGTGACGATTCAGATAGGACTAACCTGCAGAGATGAAAAGGAGGAGCATGGTGGGATATCCAGAGAAGAAGATGATAGAGGGACGTTAGGGAGGGTGCCAGGAAGTGGTTGCAGATTGACTGCAATGAAAGAATTATAATGTACAGTACATGTGTATGCGAGGAAAGATGTTCTTGTTAGTCTGTTTTGCATTCCTAGCTCCAATTTCCATCTTTTAAGATAAACGGAATGTAGCATAGCCATATGTTCATCTCTATTTAAAAAGAGTGACGCAGTGGCACTTCAGTCCTTTAATCTGTTCGGCTCGGTCACCTTCACGTGTATAAACTCTGCTCAAACAGGTAAACTACCATAGAAACTTTCATACTAATCAGAGCTGTAGCCAAAACCACATTTGTCAAGTCCAAGACAACTTCAAGACCACAACTAATCAAGACAGAGTCAAGATTGAGTCCAAAGAGGATCAAGTCCAAGTCAAGACTGAGTCCAAATCACTTTTGGCAGGTACCATATATACAATTGGTTACCAGGTGACCAGAGGAGGTTAACTGAACTGGTTGAGCCCAACTGGAATATTTGGTGAGGCCAATGGCCAAGACCACAACATGTCCCAGACAACAGAAAAAAACCCCATCTCAAGTCCAGACACAAGTCCAAGAAGGATCTTGAGTAAAACAGTCATGATGCTTACACCGTCTTCAGTGCTACTGCAATCATTAACATAAATAAAACTAGCTAAGTTTCTGCCATAACTTAGCTCAGCTGTGCTGCATACGAGGGTACTTTACTCACCCAGAAAACCTCTCAGGGGAAAGATTGCTCATGCATTATTTTTTCAACATAATCTCCTTTGATTTATTTAATGCACTCAGGCCACTGATTTTCAAGCTTGCTATCCCTTTGCAGAAGGTCCCATCTTGAGCCTCCAGATCCTCCTCAACACCATGGATGACTTCGTCACCACTCAGAAATTGGCGACCACACAAGTGGGATTTCAGTTTGAGAAACAGATAGGAGTCAGACGGTGCAGGTTGGGAGAGTAAGGTACCAGGGTAAGCCTCTACCACCTGTGCTTTGTGGGCAGGCACATTGTCCTGGAGTGACATTACGCCACGTCAAAACTTTTTTTCTTCTCCTTTATGCTTTGATTGCTTCTAATATTTGTAGTTTTTGTAGACTGTGTTATAGGGCTCTATAGCTCACATTCACTCATTTTCTGAACCGCTTAATCCCTAATTAGGGTCGCGGGGAGGCTGGAGCCCACCTCAGCCGACTTTGGGCGAGGGCAGAGTACACCCTGGACAGCTCGCCAGACAATCTCAGGGCAGAAACATGCTGATGGCTATGCAGCCTACTCTTGACGAAAATCAGCAATGGTTCTTTTACATGCCTCTCACCACAGACAGTGAGAGACATGGCCTGCCTTTGATAACCCAGTTAGCTGCACTGGGGCTCTATAGTATACAGTTATACTCCAAAATGGGAGTTACGCCCCTTGTTCCAGGGTGAGGCCAATAACTTTTTGAAGTACCCTCATAGCTGCATTGTATTGTGGAACTTTTTGCAACAAATTTTCTGCTCTGGTTCCATGACATATCTTTCATTAATACAACAATTTCTCATGACCCAGTAATTTAGTGAACGGGAAAAGGAGCTGGGTGGCATGGTGGTACAGTGGTTAGTACACCTGCCTCACAGTGAGAGGTCCTGGGTTCGTATGATCCTCAGTTTCTGTGTGGAGTTTGCATGTTCTCCCCGTGCTTGCGTGGGTTTCCTCCGGGTACCCCGGTTTCCTCCCACAGACCAAAAACATACACAGTAGGCTAACTGGCTGTTCTAAATCGCCCCTAGGTGTGAGAGTGAGTGTGAATGGTGAGCTGTCCAGGGTGTATCCCGGCCTCGCCCAGAGTTGGCTGAGATGGGCGTCAGCCTCCCCACGACCCTAATTAGGATTAAGCAGCTTAGAAAATGAATGAGAAAAGGAGCTCTGATTTTTCAGGAGCTAATACTGTTTGAAATCGCTAAGGATGGCACGATGGAGTAGTGGTCAACACGTCCGCCTCACAGCAAAATGGTCCTGGGTTATACTGTGTTGAGTTTGCATGTGTTGAGTTTGTATGTTTTCCCCATGCTTGCATGGGTTTCCTTCAGGTAGTCCAGTTTCCTCCCACAGTCAAAAGACATGCACATTAAGCTAACTGGCTGTTCCAAATTGCCCATAGGTGTAAATAATTGTGTGTGTGTGTGTGTGTGTGTGTGTGTGTGTGTGTGTGTGTGTGTGTGTGTCTGTGTTGGACCTGTGACGGTCTGGTGAGCTGTTCAGGGTATACCACACCTTCGACCAGTGTCGGCTGAGATAGGCACCAGCCTCCCCATGACCCTAATAGGATTAAGCGGATCGTCAAATGGGTGCGCGAGTGTATTTTAGGAGCCAATAATAAATCCTGAATGTTATTCCTCGTGCTTGGAATCGCTGAACTGTAATTGAACAACTCATCCTGCAACATCTGTGTAACAGACAATCACCAATTTTCCAGAGAAATAATGAAAATACAATACTGAGGAACACTGAGCACCATAAAACATGAAGCACATCAGAAATATTGAAATAGTAACATATTTAATGCGTTGCAGGGTGGAGGTTTGAGATAGAAAAGTCAAGATCTTTGGTACAGACATATCTAAGCTAACCTACAGACCAGAATTTTCTGGACCATAGCACTGATTTAGTAGCATTATGCATAGTTTCACATGGTCCCAGGGATACATAAGAACTTAACAAATTGTATTTTCAAGGTATGAATGCACCTTGGGTGGCACACAAGGTCCGTCACAGGACCGCTTATTCATTAATTAGGGACTGTCCAAAGACATGCACATTAGGCCAACTGGCTGTTCCAAATCAGCCCTAGGTGTTGAATGATTTTGCGTGTTGGCCCTGCGACGGACTGGCGAGCTGTTCAGGGTGTACCACTTTCACCCAGTGTCAGAGATGTGAGATAGGCTCCAACCTCTGTGCGACCCTAGTAGGAGTAAGTGCTTCTGCAAATTGAGAATTTAAAGATGTGTAAAAAAGTATATATATATATAAACAGTCAATAGAGATCAAGTAGATTTTATTCACTCACTGATTTGCTGAACCGCTTAATCCTATTAGGGTCGCAGGGAGGCTGGAGCCTATCTCAGCCGACACTGTGCGAAGGCAGGGTGCACCCTGAACAAGTTGCCAGACGACTGCAGGGCCATATATTTTATCCAGATTATTAAAATGTTCTTATCCAAGATTTCCAGGACATTCGGATTTTTCCGGTGGTGACTGGACTCCAGTTTTATCACAACAAGGGGAAAAAAGATTAGAAAATGTGAAAAAAAAAAAAAAAAATCTAAATGAAAATCTCCACTCAGGCAATGAGAAATGACTGGAGTATGTTCTGTACCTTGTTAACAGCAAACGGGCATCGTACTGCGCTTACGCACTCACGCTAACAGCCTTCACGGCGTTTTCATCGCAGACACTATTAAGAAAATAAAAGCAGACATAAAAACAGCGTACCTACTGCTATGATTTACAGATAAAATGAATAGGTCATGTGAAAAGGCAAGGTATTTAAGAGAAAGGGGGTCAGGTAGCTGCAATAACACACAGCTGTACGTGTGGCTTCCAACTGGGAAGCAAATGATTGCCCCGCGTGTCGAGGATACGTGTTGAGAATTACAGAATGTGGAGTTGAGGGAAATGTTTAAAGTGGGTGGTTGGTTGGCGTAGCTTAAAAATATCAATGCTGTTTAATATGCAAAATATGCGCCATAAAAGAAAAACGTGCTGAGTTTGTGGGAAACAGGAAGTGAATAGCGCTGTTATGTTTTTGTGTTAATATGAGAAGAGAAAAGAAGAGAAGAGAGGACTGTGGCTATATGGAATATAAGTACACGTTTCACGTTGTGGTAAAGAATCTCAATCATGTGCATCACCCAGCACTCTGGAGGAAGATTTCTCCCACATGCGAGCGGTTTCCGGACATGTTTGGCATTTCTGCTTTGGCACTCTCTGCGCACATGCAGTGCAGGATGCTGTTGATTTTGTAGCTTGTAAACTTGAGGAAAACACTTGAAGTCCATTGCAATTACTGATCATAAAAGTTCCTTTGTGCAATATTTCTCAACAGATTCAGCGCTAGAATTACGGCCTAATGTTATTAGATGGGATTCACTTGTTTCCATCTTGTGCATGTCTGTGGACTGAAACATGTTCATGTTCATTTTTATTGATTTATATTTGTGCATTATTAATATTTTTTTCTTCTTCTAATTTTCCATTTGACAGCTGGTTTTATCTAAAGTGACTTTGAAGTGTGCCAAAATGCAGTCCAACCTCAGAACCCTTAAAGGAGCCGAAGAACTACATTTGCACAGAAACGCGTGCAGGACAGTCGAAGGTGTTATAAAGAGATAAGGATTTAAAAACACCAAACCATTAATGAATTCATTCATTCATTTTCTAAGCAGCTTAATCCTAATTAAGTTCGCGTGGAGGCGTGCGCCCATCTCAGCCGACTCTTGGCGAAGGCGAGGTACACCCTGGACAGCTCGCCAGACCACTGCAGGGCCAAAACACATACAACCATCCACGCTTACACTCACACCTAGGGGCGATTTGGAACAGCCAATAAGCCTACTGTGCATGTTTTTGGACTGTGGAAGGAAACCGGAGTACCCAGAGGAAACCCTCGCAAGCACGGGGAGAACATGCTCCACAAAAAAACGCCCAAACCCGGGAATCGAACCCAGGCCTTCCTGCTGTGTGGCGAACGTTCTGCAGGTACTGTACTGCCGCGCCACCCAAACCAATTAATACTCTACAATAATTCCTAAGTTTAAAACTAATTTTATGGAAGTGTTGAATTTTGGGGCTTGTGTAATCCTGTTCTTTATTATGTTTTGATCAGATTCTACTTTCATTTCATCCATCCATTTTCTGAAGCGCTTATTCCTAATTAGGGTCGCGGGGAGGCTGGTGCCCATCTCAGCCGACTCTGGGCGAG
>JBCNYH010000014.1:19341032-19352197 GCA_039654325.1 Tandanus tandanus
CGCAGTGGTTAGCACGTCCGCCTCACAGCAAGAAGGTCCCGGGTTCGATTCCCGGGCTCGGGGCATTTCTGTGTGGATTTTGCATCTTCTCCTCGTGCTTGTGTGGGTTTCCTCTGGGTACTCTGGTTTCCTCCCACAGTCCAAAAAACATGCATAGTAGGCTAATTGGCTGTTTCGAATCGCCACTAGTTGTGAGAGTGAGTGTGAATGGTTGTGTGAATGTTGGCCCTGCGATGGCCTGACGAGCTGTCCAGAGTGTACCCTGTCTTCACCCAGAGTTGGCTGAGATGGGCGCCAGCCTCCCCGCGAACCTAATTTGGATAAAGCAGCTTAGAAAATGAATGAATGAATGAATACATCTTAAACTCTTCTACATCCATCTCTATCATGGGAACTTGGGTCGCAGGTAAACTGGAGCCAATCCCAGCTGATTCTGGGTGAGAGGTCGAACAGCTCGCCAGTCCTTTGGAGGGACAACACAGACACAAACACTCATTTACACTCTCATTCATACCTAATGGCAATCCATTCACTCCCTCACTCATTTGCTGAACCACGTGATCCTACCAAGGTCGCGGGGAGGCTGGAGCCTATCTCAGCCGACATTGGGCGAAGGTGGGGTACACCCTGAACAGCTTGCCAGACCATTGCAGGGCAAACACACACAACCAATTTGGAGAAATAGCGAAACGTGCATGTCTTGCATGTCTTGCTATGAGGCGGACATTCTAACCCCTACACCACCTAATGGCAATCCAATTGTCTATGGACTGTGGGAGGAAACCAAAGTACCTGGAGGAAACCCACATAAGACTTCTGTTTATATGAATTTTTGTTTTTCTTGTTGGTGTTTTTCTTTTTCTCACGATCTTCAGGAAATTAATTCAAAGATTGCTACCTTCTTTTGAACATGGGAGTTTGTTTCATAGTGTTTTTGTTTTTGTTGTTGTTGTTGTTGTTTTGTTTTTGTAATCAAGATATCATGGTTAAAGGAATATTCTGCTGTGAAAATAAGATTTCATAACCTTTAATATGGCATAGTAAAATATAATTAAATTAATACATTTCAAGGTGGTGGTACACTGGCATAGTGGTTACCACGTCCACCTCAGGGTAAGAAGGTCCTGGGTTCTATTCCCAGGCTCGGGGTGTATCTGTGTGGAGTTATTTTCCCACAACACTCCACTGCTACGATCTCTCCATTGGCTTCCTGTAGCTGCTCGCATTAGATTTAAAACACTAATGCTTGCCTACAAAGCCAAAAATGGACCTGCACCCTCCTACCTCAAAGCACTTATTACACGCCGCACTGCATCGCATTCTCTCAGATCCTCTAGCACTGCTTGACTGGTCCCTCCTTCTACCAAGGGACAAGTGAAAAATGCATCTAAACTATTTATTTTTTTCTGTTCCGGCTCCAAGGTGGTGGAATGAACTTCCTCTGGATATCCGGACAGCTGAGTCACTGGGTATAACTATGTTTTACACACACACACCAAAATAAAAAATAAAAAACCTGCACACAACACCTACCCACTGAGTTTTTGACTGATAGTATACTTTGGCTTGTCTCTGGACAAGAGCGTCAGCTAAATGCTGTAAATGTAAATGTAAATGAGTTTGTATCTTTTCCTGCTGCTTGCGTGGGTTTTCTCTGGGTACTCCAGTTTCCTCCCACAGTCCAAAAATATGCGCATTAGGCTAACTGGCTGTTCCAAATTGCTGCTAGGTGTGACTCTGAGTGTGAATGGTTGTGAGTGCGTTGCTCTGCGATGGTCTGGTGAGCTGTAGCTATCTCAGTTTGCCCAGTGTCGGCTGACATAGACTCCAACCTCTCCGTGACCCTAGTAGGATTAAGTGGTTCAGCAAATGAGTAAATGAGAATTTTAAGGTTTAAAAAATGTTATATCGGGCTACATTCATTCATTCATTCATTCTCTAAGCCGCTTAATCCTAATTAGGGTCACGGGGAGGCTGGCACCCATCTGAGCCGACTCTGGGATAGGGCATAGTACACCCTGGACAGCTCGCCAGGCCATCGCAGGGCTAACACACATACAACCATTATATTAAGCTACAATGAGCAAAAAAAATATATTAGTTAATGCTTTAATTTATTTATTGGAAACATGCAAATATTATTGTGAAGCTATATTTGTGAATATATCAGCCAAACACAAATGGTACCTCAATCAGGGAATCATCTGGCCGACTAGTATCTAATGTTTAAATTTTCCTGAGCAGAATATTTTAACTAGCATAAAAGGTGTCACTGACCTCTAGTTCATTGTTTATTGATGGGAAGGAGCTTCGTCTAGTCAATCATCTCGAGGTTCAGGTGCTCTCGCAGGCAGAGAGGCGATTTTGATTTGCGTGGCCGAAGAGTCAACAGGACTGGACTCTCTCTCTCTCTCTCTCTCTCTCTCTCTCTCTTTCTCATTCTTGGCCATTCATTTCCCTCAATTTGGCTCGCTCCAGACAATGACATATGCCCTTTCAAAATGCCCCTGACATATTCATACGCCGGCAGCCTTTTTGGCCTGGAGAATTGAGAATGCCAATTTCGTTTTGGCCGTTTCGTTCATCCATAGACAATCACTGGGATGGACATGTCAGGATAAGTTTGTTCACTTTCTCTTTCTCTGTCTCTTTCCCACACACACACACACACACACACACACACACGCACACACAGTTGATAGACTATATAGGTCATGCAATGTCTCCGTGTCCCCAAGTCATCAGCCTTTCCTATAGATCGGCTGCACTCTAGAAAATAAGGCCTGTCCGATTTCACAATATAACCAACTTGTTCTCACGTTGGTTTAAGGTGTGTGTCTAGGTGGTGCATTAGTAGATGTAGCATTAAGGGAAGTGTAGTAATTACGCCGAGGAGACTGCCACTGACCCCTAAATTGCAGTATCTTGTCTCTTTTGTCCCGTCCTCTCCCGATCTCCTCGCTCACTGAAATTGTGTCTTTTCATTCTAGCACTGTTCGAGGAAATGCGGGTGTATTAGGAGCCAGTGAGGCGTGATGGATGGGTGGAGGGAAGGAGTTGGGTGAAGATAGAGGGGGGTTGAGGTGGTGGGAGTTCTGCCTCACACACACTCACATTCACATTTATATAGATACCCATCGAAGTGGGAGGTTTGAGGACAGCAGCTGGACCATGTGGTGTAGGTGGTTATCGGAGAGAGAGAGAGAGAGAGAGAGAGAGAGAGAGAGAGAGAGAGAGAGAGAGAGAGAGTGCGTGGTAGGCTCGGTTGTGTCCGCCCCTCTATTGACAGGTGTCAGGTGACTTACGGACTATGGTGGTATCTGTCAGCTGTTTTTCCACGAGTCTACATAAAGGTTCTCACACATACACACACACTCTTTCTCTCTCTTTCACACACACTCTCTCGCACATACACACACACACACACAGTCTCTCTCTTTTACACACATGTACACTCTCCTTTTGCAGGAGTTTGCATGTTCTCCCCGTGCTAGCGTGGGTTTCCTCTGCGTACTATGGTTTCCTCCCACAGTCCAAAGGCATGCACATTAGGCTAATTGGCTGTTCTAGGTGTAAGTGTGAATGGTTGTGTGTGTGCTGGCCCTGTGATGGTCTGGCAAGCTGTTCAGGGTGTACCATGCCTTCGCCCAGTGTAGGCTGAGATGGGCTCCAGCCTCCTCACGACCGTAATATTAGGATTAGGAGTTTCTGCAATTTAGTGAGTGAGTTAAACTGAAGGACAACAACAGTGTAACTTTCAGCGTTTGTAAAATGATCATTTCAAGTAAGAAGCGAAACACAAGCAAGACGCTGAAAAATCTTGTGACGTAACCTGGGCCATATTATTTTTATTATTATTATTATTATTATTATTATTTATAAAATTTCCAAATGGTATTATACAGTGTTTGGACTCAGAGATGATAAAACAGTTTTCTGTCTGATAAACAGAATCAATAATGGTACTCATATTATATAAAATCTTATCAGTTCCCATCTCGAGCTGTGACGCACGTGGCTGGCTTCACATCTCAGAGGAATCATGCGTCAGTATTTAGCCTCCACCATTGGTAGCTGCTGTGAGATATGAGAAACACAGATAGTTTCTTTTTTTCTCTTCCCTTATCTTTATACTGCACTTATTGATATCCGCCGAACAGCCCTAACAAGTAAAGTAAATAACATTGATTCTTACATGGCAATTACAGTACATGCAATCTGATTGGTTGATGCGTGGACAATAAATCACATATGAACCGGTGCATATCTGATCGGCAAGTTAGCCTTTAGCTTTTAGCTTTAGCAGCATCAAGGGAAGCATTCAGTGTTTTCTTGAAAAGAAAAGATATACAGCAAATATCCTAAGGTGTAAAAAGCTTACGTAATCTTGTTGGAAAGGGAAACAGGCCAAAAGCTACTATCAAAGCCGCTCACAGACATGGATGAAGACGACTTGTTCAGAGGCGGGAAGTAACAATGCTTGAATCCAATTAAAGGCCACCAGTTTAAAACAGCATATGCTAGAACCTCATTTGCTCGGTCTGTGCAGTGAAATCTCAGTTCGTGGTGTTTTTTCTTTGTTTAATTGCACAGACCTCACCTTCAACTCAGTCTGTACTACGACCTCAGGCTGAGATTCGTCTGTACAGACCTCACACTCTGTTACGAAGCAGTTTTCATCTTGTTACAGAGGCACCTGCCAGATGTGGGATGTATTGAACAGAAAAAAGAAAAACAGTCACTTTTTGAAGTTGATGTGTTGCAAGCAGGAAAAACGAGCAAGTGTAAGGATCTGAGTGACTTTAACGTTTAACGACTGGGTCTATTCATCTCCAAAACAGCAGGTCTTGTGGTGTGTTCCTGGTACGCAGTGGATAATACCGGCCAAAGGTGGGGTAAGGAAGGACAATCGGTAAACTGGCAAGAGTGTCATAGGTGTCCAAGGTTCATTGCTGTGTGTTGGTAAACTAGGAAATCCCACAGATCTGATTCCACAGAAGAGCTACTGTAGCACAAACTGTTAAAACTGGCTGCAATAAAAATGAATCCGAACACATAGTGCATTACAGTGCTGGGTATGGGGCAGGCGGCAGGGTGACGTAGTGGTTAGCACAGCCGCCTCACAGCAAGAAGGTCCAGGGTTTGAGTCCCGGGCTTGGCATTTCTGTGTGGAGTTTGCGTGTTCTCCCTGTGCTTGCGTGAGTTTTCCATATTGCCCCTTGGTGTGGAAGTGAGTACGAATAGTTGTGTGTATTGAACCCTGTAATGGTCTGTTGAGCTTTTCAGGTTGTACCCCGCCTTCGCCCCGTGTCGGCTGAGATAGGTGCCAGCCTCCCAATTTTCCGGCTCGGCAAGTGAGTGAGTGTGTATGGGGTTGTCTAGACAGAGACTAATCAGGTGGTGTTAATGTTATGGCAGTTTGAAGTAAATTTGATGTGAAGTATAATAAAGTTGTATGGAAACAAGCGTTTACATTTACAGCATTGGGCAGACGGGCTTAACTAGAGCGACTTACATATATCATTTTAACACAACTGAGGGTTAAGGGCCTTGTTCAAGGGCCCAACAGTGGCAGCTTGGTGGTACTGAGCCTTGAGCCCCCAACCTTCAGATCAGTAGGACGGAGCCTTAACCACTGAGCCACCACTGCCCACAGCCAAAATCCTTAATCTGATAGAATCTGGTATTTGGTATCTGTTTAACTTTTTAATTCCTAAGAAAAGTGAGAGTAAAGCCATAAAGAATTAAGGGATTTATAAACAAACAAGTCTTTGTGTGTAAATGTTTTGTGGATTTTTTAAGTTTATCGCTTAATTAATTTCTTTGTGTATTAAACTCATGCATAATCATACACCAAACAGCATTATATCTGCATTCATTTTTACTCAGCTTATTTTTAGTTGTTACTTAAACTTGTCCAAGGCAGAAAAATTGTAGCCTACAATTACCTAAATCTGCTTTCCTCCACTGTCCATAAGACTCACAATAAAAGTCCTCTAATGGGCGACATAAAATCAGCACACAAAAATCAATTTGTGTTAACAAGAGCAGCGTAGATTACATTTAATGCAAGGACACCAGCTGTTTGTAGAAATGCCTTTCACAAGTAATACGGAGTGAAATCTAGCTGTCCGAGGAAAAGGATAAGGTGTTAAAACTTTAGCAGCAGCTTAATATGTGTGGAGCAAATCAATAAGACCGGCTGAAATGTAATGCATAAAAATAAAATCAATGCTAATAAAGTGACATCGGTCATATACCCGCTCGCATCTCCGCAATCGTGGCGTCAGACAGCGACTCGCAGAAGTCTTTGCAATGCTATGTGCCGGCAGAACTCGGTCAATTAATAGAGTGATTAACGCATCTACACAACAACAAGCTACACAGAGACGTTCGAGTACTGAAACCTGGGCGTCTGCTCGTTCCTGCAATGATCTAATCAGCCAATCATATGGCAGAAGTGGATTTTGTTAATGGGGGGGAAAATGGACAACCTGACCTGAAAGTTTGTCTTTGATTTTTGTTATACTGTATTAATCCCGCAATGGAAATTATTGCCTCTGCTTTTAACCCGTCCAAAGTGAGCACACACACGTAAACAGTGAGCACGCACACACTCGGAGCAGTGGGCTGCCACTCAGTGGGGCGCCCGGAGAGCAGTTGGGGGTTAGGTGCCTTACTCAAGGGCACCTCAGCCATGAAGGTGGAGGAAGGGAAGGTGCAACCAGTGCATAAGTAAATTCACTCATTCATTTATTCATTTGCCGAACCTGCTTCATCCTACTAGGGTTGCGGGGAGGCTGAAGCCTATCTCAGCCCACTCTGGGTGAAGGCAGGGTGCACGCTGAACAGTTCGCCAGTCTATCGCAGGGCGTCACACACACAGCCATTCACAACTACATTCACACTTAGGGGCAATTTGGAACAGCCACTTAGCCGAATGTGCATGTCTGGATTGTAGGAGGAAACCGGAGTACCTGGAGGAAACCCATGAAAGCACAGACAGAACATGCAAATTCCACACAGAAACGTTGTCGCTGAGCCCAGGACCTTTTTGGCGGACGTGATAATCATTACGCCCATTACGTCCCACCCACAAGTAAACTCAGTTTTGTTTTAATTTTGGAGGAAAGAGTAGTTTTCGTTTAGTTTTAATTTAGTTCTAGTGTACTGCACGCTACTGCCACCTTCTGGAACTAGTCTGTTACTGTCCCATCTTCATCTTCAAAGTGGTATAGCAGCCACAGTGCAGGGGGAAAATTTAATAAAAATGATTATTTTATTATTATTTTCAGTTCTATTTCATTTTAATTCATGTTGTATTGTTTGGTGTAGATTTTATTTGTGTACTTGTGTTAACTGTCATTAAAAGTTTTATTTTAGTTTTAGTCTCAATTTTGATAAATTTTGATATTAACCTTGCTCAGAATGCACAGCATGTCAAACATTGAGTCAAATGTGAACCCTACTGACTGTACAGTGCACATACAGTGACTCTCAAAACCTGAACAGACCAAGATTTGGAGAAATAGCACCTGTCCACTTCACGATTCGACCTGTTGAACAGGTCCTTTCCTTTGAAATGACAGAAGGCTTCTCTATGTTCTTATTGGTTGGATGTTTGTGGTGCGCATCATGTTTTTTTTGTGTGTGTGTGTGTGTGTGTGTGTGTGTGTGTGTTTTTCCCACTCTGAATCGAAGGAACCACAGAGACCAGAGTTTCTCCTTCTAGCTGATTATTTTACCGACGCTGCCGGAATGTGGGGAGAACGTCACCGGATCTTGTGCTCAAGTTCGGACTGAGCTCGGATTTAAGATGATCAGAACCTGTCTTAAACTGATTTTCATGTAATGCTTGGTGTTCCTCTGTGAATAAGTCTTTTTAAAATAAATCCAGAAAATATGCTTAGAATTTCAAGAGATTTCATTAAAAATAAACAATTTAATTAAATACATTAAATAAAATAAAAATTCTGTGCATTTATCGGGAAAAAAAACAAACAAACAGCACATTAGTGGTTTGTTTGGTTATAATCTTGCTAAGAATCGTATGTATCTTTGTTAAGGTCTTCCACACTTTGCACCACTCATGTATGTGTGTGTGTGTGTGTGTGTGTGTGTGTGTGTGTGTGTGTGTGTGTGTGTGTGTGTGTGTTCTTCATACCTGTGGGAACCCCATGGTGCCCTGCATGTTTCCTGCTCTTGAGTTTGAAGAGCCCTCAAGCTCGACCACGGCCACGGAGAATCATTAGCACAGCTTTGTTTTCAGATAGAGAGAGAGAGAGAGAGGGAGAGAGAGAGAGAGAGAGAGAGAGAGAGAGAGAGAGAGAGAGAGAGAGAGAGAGACCGACTGACTGAGAGAGAAAGAATGATGGAGAGAGAGAGTAAGACAGAGACAGAGAGAGAGAGAAATAGAGAGATAGAGAGACAGACATACAGAAAGTCATAGACAGTGAGATGGAGAGAGATAAAGAGAGAGATAAAGAGAGAGAGAGAGTGAGAGAGAGAGACAGAGCAAGCTAAATAGAGAGAGAGAGAGAGAGAGAGAGAAACTGAGAGAGACCGACAGACAGACTGACTGAGAGAGAAAGAGAGAAGGAGAGAGAGAGAGAGTAAGACAGAGAGAGATGAAAAATGGAGCAAGAGAGGGGCAGACAGACAGAGACAGAAAGAGAGAGAGAGAGAGGGAGAGAGAGAGAGGGAGAGGACTAGAGATAGACAGACAGAGAAACAGAGAGAGAGAGAGAGTGAGAGAGAGAGAGAGCGAACGACAGACTGACTGACTGAGAGAGAAAGAGAGATGGAGAGATAGACAGAGAGAGAGAGGGATGAAAAATGGAGCAAGAGAGAGAGGCAGGCAGACAGAGACAGAAAGAATGAGAGAGAGAAAGACAGACAGAAGGAAACAGAGAGAGACATTAAGGGAAGTGCAGAAAATTACCCAAAACAAAGGCAAATTCACACGTTCAGGCAATTTACCTCAGCCAGTGCACATACTTTTAGTTCTTTCTGTTTGAGAGGAAACTCATGCAGACACAGGGGGAACATGTGAAACTCCACACAGACAGTAGCCTTGAGCTCACGATCGAACATGGGAAATAAAACAGTTATAATGCCTAGAATTAAGTTGAGTAATTTTATATTTATTTTATTGTCATATTAAATACAAAACTGCAAAGAAATGTCATCTAGCAAGTGAAAGTATCTTAAATCTAATCAATTTTACCTATTTGGTATTTCCTATAAATAAATTACAATAAAGCATATATAAGATTAAGATTAGTTATTTATTTACTCATTTTAAGCATCAACTTTTCTTTATTCTATTGGCATAGAATTCGGTTTCATTCCAGAAATTAATGCTTAAAGTCGCGCCGCATTGTGGCAGAGATGAAGGCAGATGCAGCTGCAGATAAAATGGTGGCTTTAATAAAACCCAGACAGTCCAAAAACACACTCAGGAATCGTAGTCAAAAGCAGGCAGAGTTCATTCGATCAGGCGGATAAATAATCTGAGAAAAAACACTAATCAAGAACAAGAAGGCAGGCAAAAGGCTAAACGCTGAGAGCAAACATGAAAAGCAGAGACACAGGAACAATACTTCACACTGAGCAGGTGCAAACAGAGTCCGTATACGGGCTCTCTCTCAGTTTGTGTTCCTGTCTGTACTTGCGTTCTTGCGAACTTGTGAAGCGTCATAATTTGCAGTCCAAGTTCTGTTCCAGTTCAAAGTTCACATCTAGCCATGTACAGTCCACACACCTGCATGTGTTCTTGCTCCTCTTGCTTATGGGGATGCATCAGGTCACGACATCTGTGGACTTAGGATCATCTAATTATCTCTAGAATCTCAGATCTTGAGTATTATATATATTTATATTTATTATTATATTAAAATGAACCAACAAGAGCTTGACTTATTTTATATCATTTCTAATTTTATTCTAAATTTACTTCAATCAGAAGGCAAACAGAAATGGATACAGCATTAAGTACACTGCTGTTTCGACTTCCAAATGACCGCAAAGCGTCCTCCCATCCTCGGAGATGGCGAACTTGGTATTTAGAAACATCCATAGAGTAGATAATTAGTTGAATGGGAACCAGGTGTGCAGGGCATGTGAGTCATGTGATAGGAGTGTCAATAGTCAGGTGAGGTGCATGCTGGGAAGTGTAGTATGTATTCTGAGTGCTTAGAGGAAACTGTGACGCTTAAAATTAGCAAAAAACAATAAGCGAATTGAACAATAACTTTAGGGGCAATTTGGAACAGCCAGTAAGCCTGTGGGAGGAAACCAGAATACCCTGAGAAAACCAGCGCAAGCATGGGGAGAACATTCAAACTCCACACAGAAACACCTGAGCCCCAGGAATCGAACCCAGGACCCAGTTTTGTGGCCCAAATCCTCACTTTCATTCACAGTGAACAAACTGAAGGGTTGGTTTTAAACCATTTGTCCTTCATCTTCATCAGGATTTCCTGAACCGCTTAATCCTACTACCAGGGTCGCAGGGAGGCTGGTGCCTATCTTAGCTGACACAGGGCAAAGGCAGAGTACACCGACGGGCAATTTGGAACACCCAATTGGCCTAATGTGCATGTCTTTGGACTGTGGGTGGAAACCGGAGTACCCGGAGAAAACGCACGTAAGCACAGGGAGAACATGCAAACGCCGGAGCCAAGCCTGGGACTCGAACCCCGGACCTTCTTGCTGTGAGGCGGACGTGCTAATCACTACACCACCGTGCCGCCCGTTAAACGTTTGTGCTCAGATTAATTATGTGCTGATGACGGAGCCAAAGGGACCACAAGCACCAAAGCTAAAGTAATGTCTGTCCTGATCCATTAGAATAAAGGTAAATAAACTCCTGAAGCAGGGGGCGTGGCGTGTGGAGGATGAAGCAGGCAGACGCATCATGCAGTGCTATGGAAAGACTAGAACGGAGAGCGAAGCTGAGGTCAAATTCTTCAAAGAGTTTTCAGGTCACGATTTCAGATTAGCTACAGCTGAGACGGATGCTTCTGTGTGAACCGTGCGTTCATTACCTAACAACCTCTCTTTCTCTCCCCCCCCTCTCTCTCTCTGTGTTTTGCTGAGGTACACATGCTACGCCTTGGATGCGGGTGATCCTGATCCTTCTGCTCTGTGAGTCCTGTGGTCTG
>JBCNYH010000014.1:19474679-19485165 GCA_039654325.1 Tandanus tandanus
GTCTGTTATACATAGTGTCGGTCTGTTATACATAGGGTCGGTCTGTTATACATAGCGTCGGTCTGTTATACATAGCGAGAGTCTGTTACTCATAGTAATGGTCTGTTAAACATGGAAACGATCTGTTATACATAGCATACGTCTGTTACTTATAGAAACCATCTGTTATACATAGTAATGGTCTAATTACATAGCAACTGTCTGTCCTAAAAAAAAATAAAAGACCACTGAATGCCTTGACAAATGTAATTTAATTAATTATTTTATTTATTTTTAAATTGAATTGAATCCTTGTCTCAGGTCACTGAACATTTAAGAAATTTTTTCTCACACACATTCCTCAGTTTGTTCCTGTCATTTTATAATATTGGAAAAGTATTTAAATAAACATGCTATTAAAAAAAGATACTGGATGCTTAAAAACATGTATTTTTAAACTCGTGTGTGTTAAATATTTTTCTCTTCGTATTCCATTCCTCTGCTCTCATGATACTGGATATCTGACAGTAGAGCTCACTGGTTGTAAATTTTTCCCCAGCGCCGCTGTGATTTAAGACCGACTGATATGCAGCTATTAAAACTAAAAGGATACACAGTAGGTGGAAAGATACTTTTGGAACTGCGGCCACACTGAGGCCGAGACAAACTTCAGAGAAAATATAATAAACATTTTCGACGCAAGTTGTCTTTTTGGAAGCATCACATGACCTTTCGAGAACAGCTCATTCACACTTTCCATCCCTTACCCCTCAGACAAGCTCTCCTCTCTTTCCTCAAACACGCACTGAGACTGTAGTGGAACATGCGAGCGGGTCGGGGTGGAATGCGCTAATTGCTTGTTGTCCTGGATGATGGATGAAGGTGTATTATTAGTACAAGTTTCTCCCTCTGCCTCGATATAGCCTTCACACTCTCGGGATATTCTTACGCAGTATTTTTACTTACATTTACCTCTTACTGATAGACATATTACTCGCTTGGCAGGGTAATCAAGACGTTTCACTCTTGAATGCGCTTAAGTACTTAAACCGAGCTTAATCAATTTTGAATCAAAGATTAAGCACAAAACTCAATCAAATCTTTCTATGATAAAAAAAAAGCCGGTGTTCATTTTCTATGCGAGGATAACGTACACGTGGGGCCCGTGGTGTAGTGGTTAGGGTGCTGGGCTCATGATTTAAGGGTTGTGAGTTTGAATCCCTGTTAGACCCCACCGTGCTAAGACCCCTGGGCAAGATCTTAACCAGAAGTGTGCCTCTGTCCACCCAGCAGGATAAATGGGTAACAGTAAAAATACTGGGAAGGTAACCTGCGATGAACTAGCATCCCATCCAGGAGGAGTTGAACTGCTAGTCGCTTCACGCTACAGAAACCAGGATAAGCTTCGGCTGTGATGAACCTCTGGGCTCGGGTGTAAAAAGCCCAACAGACTTATACTGTACATGGAAGTGAGTATATACAGTAAATATGGATGGATGGATGTAATGAAGTCAATAAGTACACAAATATGTACTTTGGCTAAAAGGTATGCGCGTATCTGTACTTTATATAAGTAAATATGCAACGGGTTTAGGCGTTTCTGTGAGGAGTTTGCATGTTCTCCCTATGCCTGTGTGGGTTTCCTCCAGGTACTCTGGTTGCGTCCCACAGACCAAAGACATGCACATTAGGCTAACTGGCCGTTCCAAATTGACTGTGGAGGGACTGAGTGTGAATAGTCGTGTATCTGTTGCCCTGCAATGGTCTGGCGAGCTGTTCAGGGTGTACCCCGCCTTTGCCAAGTGTCAGCTGAGATGGGTTCCAGCCTCCCCTTAATATTAGTAGGATTTGGCAGATAAGCAAGTGAGTAAGTGGTTTATGCATGCTAACGTGGAACACGGAACATGAACTCATTACACGGATAATTAACCTAACAAGACGATGAAAATGAAGGTGGAAATCAGCAGGGGAAATGCGCTGAGATAAGAAACTCAGTGTTAACCTTTCTTGCTTTCACTTCAGAAAAAAATCTCATTAAAGGTGCCGTCATCGTTTCTGGAGAAAGATCGATAGCCAAACAAATACACAACTCCCTAAAGTGCTCCTTCAGAAGCTCCGCCCCTAAAATTCATGGACATGCATTGCCAAGGCAACAACCCTGACAGCAACAAGCCGATCTGACACCTACACTAACAACACCCTCCTACCAATCAGCAACAGAATACATATCTTTGTCTTATACATAAGCACAATCCCCCCTGTTGCTGATTGGCTGGAATAGTGTTGTGTAGCTTCTCTCATCTACAGAGAAGATAGAGTCAATCTCATACTGTAACCTACAGGGTGATGTAATAAGCTGGGTGTGTAATAAAGTGGTCAGTAAAGGTTCTACTCTTCTCCAGAACTTTTTCTTGAGACATGGCTTAACTTCCTGGTGCCTAGTAGCATGTCGCTAATTTTAGCATCGTCCACCCAGCCTCACAGAGACAGACTAAACTCAGTCTCTCTCACACACACACACACACACACACACACACATACAGAATGCTGGGGGTTTATAACCCTCAGACATTTCCATGTGGTCCAGATCTGAACATTTCAGAGGCAACACCATATTTTTTGCTACGCTACATATTTTTTGTGTGACACGTCTGAAAAAGGTACAGCCTTGTTTTTATGCTTTCATCATGTCGCTGCCTAATAAAAGGGTTCCGAGACGGTTGTATATACAGAAGCTCCAAGCCTCACTATTCAATGACAGAGCGCAGAGTTTGTGAACGCTGACTCCAAATCCTTCCCATGTGCTTTTGTGTCACACTGAAGCACCGTCGGGAGGGGTGACAACAATAACTGCCCCTTTCTAGTGCACTCCAGGGCTTTGCTGCAGCGAGAGAACCCTTAAGGGCGCTGAGTGTGTACTCATTAACCGCCGTCGACATATTCATCGGTGCTGACAGTCTATCGACCTTTAACCCTTGCGGGTCATAGGTCATGATATGAAGGCACATCAAAGGAGCCCGCATGAGGCAGGGGAGGAGCAGAAAGACAAAGTGGGAGGGGGATCAAGAGCTTTAATCAAGAGCCTTTAAGATTCTTGTTGAGTATAAAAGTTTGCACGCCCCATGATATATTGTTAAGAAAAATACAACAGCTGAGCTCGCCAGTCCATCACAGGGCAACACACACGCAATCATTCACGCTCACACCTAAGGGCAATTTGGAGCAGCCAATTAGCCTAATATGCATGTATTTGAACCGTGAGAGAAAGCCAGAGTACCCGGAGGAAACCCATGCAAGCATGGGGAGAACATGCAAACTCCACACAGAAACACCTTTGCCGAGCCAGGGACTCGAGCCCAGGTCCTTCTTGTTGTGAAGCGGCTAATCATTATGCCACCATGCCGCCCTTAATTGTTAACTGATATGTCAGCTGCTCCAGCTTAATACGGATTAAGTCGCAAGGTGGTGTTTTGAGTAAGAACTAAAGTAAGCTGAAAATGGCGCACCTGGACGAAAATGCGATATCGCCAAAAATACATCCTTCAAAGCAAAATCCTCGACATGACCAAATTCAAATATCCATAAACACAATCTATCCATGCTATAATACTTGTTTAAGAAAGGGTTCCAGGTCCACGTTGTTGTAAAACAATAGAAATATCCACATATTTTGTGGTTGCTCAGGGTATTTCCTTATTATCCAAATTCACTACCAGAATCCTCTCCCTACTTACAGAATCCCAGAAGGATTCCCCCAATCATGTAACGCTAGACCAATAAGAAGCCTCAAAACACACATGACTCGGTGTAAACAGAACTCACCTGTTGCTAGGAAGACGCTAGTACGGTGGCGCTGGAGTTTCAGATGCGGACATTCAGAAACTGGTTCTGTTACTGTAATTACTATTTTCTCAAAAGTATCATTTCCTGATTAGCGACACACAAAGTGATGTAACTCAGTCCATTTCCATCTATAATCATGTTTTATTCCTCATTCTGAAACAGATTCAATTCTCTTTCCAAATATATCAATATCTCAGTATCTCACATTTCCTACTTAATCCGTATTACGCTGGAGAGTTTCACATTGGCAAAGTTTGCTCTAAGGGGATGTCCAATATTTATGGAAGGAGCCTTTTTCATTAAACACTGTGGTGTAAAACTGGACGTAAAACTGGACAGGAACGGCGTTGCCAAGCCCAGAAATCGAACCCAGGACCTTCTCGTTGGGCGGTGGACATGCTAACCACTATGAACCCGCACTGCGGTGTGATATACAGTATACTGTACATTCTGGAACATCATGAATGCTCATTATTTATAAACTTTATAACGCAGACCAGGACTAGAATGATCGTGATTTCATGATAAAACATAAAAGCTTTAAAAATAACGAGCTGCCAAATGACTAGTGCTCTGATTTTTTTGCCCAAACGACACTTTTTCATGAATCATTTTTACAGACCTGTAGCTCAGTTTGTCGTTCTTCTGACTTTTAAACTCAATCACTCAAACTGTTGGAACTCATTAGAGAGTAAAGTGAGCCGGCATCCACCGGAGGGACCACCTGAAACAGATGATTTAGTGATGAATAATCCACACGAAGATGACCCGGATCGGAATACTCCCTCTGTGACCGCCTTTAAAGTCCCGTCCAATCGAATTACAAGAGCGTTCTTTGTTTTCCGTCTGTTTATGGTCCGATTTATGAAGTGTTTATTAAGGGACAAACCAGATGCTGGACAAGCGTCGGAGAGCCAAATAGCCGATAGCTGAACAACAAGACGTTTTTCTTTAGACAGGTGCCAGAAGACAGGAGAAGACACAAGTTACCGAGAAGCTGCAAAGCATCAAAGCTGCTAAAGAGCCTTCACACAAAATTTATGCCTGTGGAATTCTCCTCACAGACACACACACACACACACACACACACACACACACACACACACACACACACAGTGCTCTCTTCACCCTTGTTTTAGTTGACCGAGAGCAAATTCAAGGGAAGACAGACTAAAAGAAGAATTTTCAAAAAGTTTCACTCCATTCACTGGTTCCTCGGTTTTATATTCAGGGTAAAATAACCCGGTTTATATTTTAACTATTACAGCAATTAAAATCGAATCACAGATCATATTCAGACTACAGACAGGTTTCTTGATTTGCGTCGCTGTGTTGTTGTCTTTAGTTTACAAATAGCAAATAATGGCAGCCATTATTTACACACCTACTACACACCAAGGGCGGCACGGTGGCGTAGCGATTAGCACGTCCGCCTTCACAACAAGAAGTTCCTGGGTTTCTGTGTGGAGTTTGCATGGGTTTTCTCCAGGTACTCTGGTTTCCTCCCACAGTCCAGTGGATGTGTGTGTAAATGTTTTTGTGTGTGTGTGTGTGTGTGTGTGTGTGTGTGTGTGTGTGTGTGTGTGTGTGACCCTGTGATTGCCCAGACCCTGCCCAGGGTCGGTTGAGATAGGCTTCAACCACCTTCTCCCCACGACCCTAGTAGGATTAAACAGTTTGGCAAATGAGTGAGTAAGTACAACACCATTATACCCCATGTAATGTTCACGAAGCTCCGCCCCCCAGATGTGTATGCAGTGTACTGTCTACAGTTGCCCTGTGGAGTACAAAGAGTGCACACAAATAATATATAGATGATGATGATGATGATGATGATGATGATGAAAATGAAGATGATAATGATGATGAAAATGATGATGATGATGATGATGATGATGAAAATGAAGATGATGAAAATGATGACAAAAATGACGATGATGATAATGATGAAAACGATGACGATGATGATGATGTTGAAAATGATGATGATGAAGATGATGATGAAGATGATGAAAATGATGATGATGTTGAAAATGATGATGATGATGATGATGATGAAGATGATCTGAGGTTCTGCCAGCTCTGATATGGCAATACATGCAGAACAAGACAGTGCCAAGAATGTATGCGTGTGCGTGTGTGTGTGCGTGTGTGTGTGTGTGTGCATGATTCAACCCTCTGCTGTTTGAAACATTAAGATGTTAGCACCATGGAAAAAAGTTCAAGGAAAAAAAATCAAGATCCAACATAATGCAGACAGACTCATCCACCGACCCACCGACCCACCGACCCACACACACACACACACACACACACACACACACACACACACACACACACACAGACCAAAGCACTCTGTAAGGCCAAACACACTCAAAAGCTCATTTAAAGCCTCTCACATTCTTGTTTTTCTTCTCTTTCTCTCCAGGCCACTGAGCTAAAAGGATCATTAAGGGAGTGACAAAAGGAGAATAAAAGACAACGAGAAAAAAGAAAGCAAGTGTAACACAAACATGAAACAGAGAGGAATTCAGGGGATGATTGGCAATGAAAAACAGAGAGAGAGAGAGAGAGAGAGAGAGAGAGAGAGAGAGAGAGAGAGAGAATGAACCCCTGCAGTGGGTACACAATGTTGTCACAAATTTGTCGCTTGGTCCTAAAAGCATGTGAAGCGCCAAAGATTAGCAGAGTCAACTGTTGATTATTGCGAGGATCAGTAATAATGTGGATTTTTATAATGACCACAGCCAAACCTCCTAATCCTACTAGGCTCTATGCTGACACAGGGCGAAGGCAAGGTACACCCTGAACAGGCCTGGGGAGCTATTCAGGGTGCACGCATTGAGAGAACCCAGGACCTTCCTGCTGTGTGGTGGACGTGCTTACCACTACACCTGCAAGCCGCCCATTAAGCATTCATTCATTCATTCATTCATTCATTCATTTTCTAAGCCACTTAATCCTAATTAGGGTCACGGGGAGGCTGGCGCCTATCTCAGCCGACTCTGGGCGAGGGCGGGGTACACTGTGGCTCGCCAGGCCATCGCAGAGTCAACACTCACACCTAGGGTCAATTTGGAACAGCCAATTAGCCTACTGTGCATATTTTTGGACTGTAGGAGGAAACCGGAGTACCCGGAGGAAACCCACTCAAGCACAGGGAGAACATGTAAACTCCACACAGAAACGCCCCGAGCCCGGGAATCGAACCCAGGACCTTCTTGCTGTGAGGCTGACGTGCTAACCACTGCGCCACTGTGCCGCCGCTGCCCCTTAAGCAGTACAAAACTGCATACAAAACTGTTTTTAAGCACTAGGTCGTTTTAAAGAACCCTGGAAACAGATTTCACATTTATCATCCAAAAACGAATGTTACAAAGTTGTTGCTTAAATAATAAACCGTCAGAAAATGGTTTCATGCCAGAAATATCAGACTTAGCCTCAAACCAGACTCTGTCACAGCTAGAACTGTATAACCTCTCCGTTTGAGCTGCCGGGTCAGTTATCTTAACAACACGTGTCCTGTTACTTCCACAAGCCTTTCCAGAGACAGGAAGTGCACACGCCATCGAGTCCCTATTGAGGCAATTCTAGATGCCTCGGTGAGGCCGAGGATCCAGTCTTGAAAATCACACCCTACCCACTTCCTCAATAACCTACTTACCCCCTAATCGCGCTTCTTCTACGGAGATGAAGGGCCTCGTTCCAAATACAGCGTACAGGCAGGAAGTTCAGACGAATCCGTGCGCCTTTTACGGCGGCGAGCGTTTTACAGCACTTGCTCATATGAGATTACTGTTGCAAACATTTCACTCCACATTACTTCATCCACATCAAAGCGTCAGGCTGCTGAAGCTGCTGCAGATTTGCTACAGCCTACAGCGCAAGTACACTTCACTTCACTTCACTTCACACAACCTAGAGCATCATCTCTCAACCTTTCTCACACACTCTTCAGGTTGGGTTTATTGCCGACATCATCGGGTACAATAGATCACGGATAAATAAAGCAGAATTTCACGCTGCTGTTCAGTCTGCGTCGTGTTCCTGAGCAACCGGGGCAGCCGTCTAGCCGGAGTACCAGATCAAGCAGTCAGAACCGGTGACCTACAAAATCTTACTTGAAACAGCACAATCCTGACTTCTCCCGCTTTCATGCATCTTACGTATATAGTAGGACTTGTATGTTAAAGCTAGGGTTGGTAAATTTTAAGCTGTATACCCAAACTGTTCTATCGACTGAAATGGACAGCAACGATTAACGTATAAGATCTAAAAAGGGTCTGAAATAAAATTGGTCATCTGTGGCCACTGTAATCCTGTAAAAACGCCGACCCATCAGTGTCTGGCAGCCTGCTAGAAAATATCCAATCAAATGCTCCTGTGTATCCCTGCCCGGGCGTGACCTAGTGTACACGGACATGCAATCAGAGCGTATGTGGAGGGGGGCGTGGCTTTGGAAGGGCCTCCGAGAGCAGGGGAGGGTTTAGACGGAGCCCTAAAGAGATGCTAGTTCAGCTTTTGCTAGCTTTCCAGATTACCAACCCCAACTTTAATATCATTTTAAAGAAATGTATATCACCAGTTATAGTTATGGATTCACAACAAACAAATTTCAACGTTTTTCCCCCATCAAAAGCCGAGTTTCTGTTCAGGGTCATGGGGAGGCTGTGTTCATCTCAGACGCCACTGGACGAAGGTCGCCAGACCATCGCAGGGCAATAAACACAAAACCACTCACACTCACACTCACACCGAACCCAGGAATCAAGTCCAGGACCTTCTTGCTGTGATGTGAATATGCTAACCACTACACCACCGTGCCGCCACGTTTCTGTTCGAGATTTGCGCAAAATGTAAAAATAAATAAATGAAGAAATAAATAATGTTTTATTTTAAAAAGGCATCCTTTTTCAAAAAGGGTTGCGTTTCTATTTGTTCGTCATGTCACGTCATGTGACTCTGCGGTATAATTCTTTCTTAAAGTGATTTCAAAAACCACCTTATGTGAGGAGAAAAACTATTTGTATCACAAAATTTGGGCCACTTCTGATCCGCACACGTCCTGAAAAACCAGATACAGTGTTTATGATATCAGCAAAAAGCCACAGTGACAATAAACCATTTTGGATTCACCGTCATGCTCGTCTTTGGCAGCGTTCTCATCCTCAGAGTCACTAGAATGTGACATCTCGCTGTCTCCACAAGAGACTCCTCCGTCTCTGGTTCAAATAGGTCACCATTTACACCCATTTCCTTCAAATCGCTGGCCGTAGTTGCTTCTTGAACACATTTTTTACCACCTAAAATGTCGCTCGCTGAATAGACCTGCCTGTTTACTTGCGCTGGACAACCCCGCCCAACGAGTTCACGTCACTTCCGGGGAAAAACGCCGGCTAACCATAGGTTTAACCTCAACTAGTGGTCCACGGGATAAAATCACCCAGTTTTGTGCTTTTTATGGTCATTTATGTTAAAATAAGCTCTGTATCACTTAAACGTATTACATTATGCTGTAAGGATGGCCAACACCGCTACTGCTTTAAGACTTGCTTTAAGATTGAAAAAGGAAATGGCTTGAATGACCCACACTGGCAATGAATTCAGGGAACAACAACATTGATCCGAGTCCAGACCAAGCGCAGAGCTCGTCTTCAAAGCACATAGCTGTACAGAGCTAAAAGTGAAGCCGGATATTCATATCTAACCTGGCACGTCTCTACAACCGCGCTGCTCATGCCACCAATTACTGCACAACATGCTGCTAAATCCAGAATGAATCATGAGCGAGGCAGCCTGTGGGAAACTCGATGTTCTCCCTGTGCTCGAGTGGGTTTCCTCCGGGTACTCCGGTTTCCTCCCACAGTCCAAAGACATGCACATTAGGCTAAGTGGCTGTTCCAAATCGCCCCTAGGTGTGAGTGGTTGTGTGAGTGTTGCCCTGCGATGGTCCGTTGAACTGTTCAGGGTGTACCCCGCCTCCGTCCGGTGTCGTCTGAGATGGGCTTCAGCCTCTAGTATGGTCAGTGTGAGTTCTTGACCATGTGAATGGTCTGTAGTGTTACTATAGAAGCAAAGACAAATGTTCTGACCAATCAGAAGTGAGAGCTCAGAATAGCGTCGCGTTCGAAAACATAGATTACTTATTAAATATTTGAAATCTCCGTAAACACGGTCTGATTAAATCGCGTAGATGATCATGTTCATGTCCTGAATAATTCGTTAGCTCGTTAACATCCAGGTTTGGAGTTGTAACTCACTGCACACGCACACACACACACACACACACACACACACACACACACACACACGAACCTTCATGCCAGAGAGTCTGAGTGTCTTCCATCAGTCCATCATTGCAAGAATTTCAATCGCCATTACCTCATACACATCAAAGTGTCCAAAGTCTCTCTCTCTCTCTCTCTCTCTCTCTCCCCCCTTGTTGTTTGTAGTCTTTTATCACTTTTATCCCAGCAGTGTAATGATTTTATGGCCCGCTGAGACGTTATTGCCTCTTTCTCAACACACACCCCTTTTTACTTACTTTAATATCTAACCACAAATGGAGAGCTTTATCAAATGCTGTTTGTCATGTGTGTGTGTGTGTGTGTGTGTGTGTGTGTGTGTGTGTGTGTGTGTGTGTGTGTGTGTGTGTGTGTGTGTG
>JBCNYH010000014.1:19533954-19544247 GCA_039654325.1 Tandanus tandanus
ATTAGCCTCCACAGACAGAAATGTTCCTGTCAGAATTTTTGTCAAGTTAGCTTGTGTTCGCTAGCTACCTAGCATTAGCCTCCACAGACAGAAATGTTCCTGTCAGAATTTTTGTCAAGTTAGCTTGTGTTCGCTAGCTACCTAGCATTATCCTTCACAGACTGACTGAAACATTATTGTCAGAATTTCTGTCAAGTCAGCTCGTGTTAGCTAGCTACCTAGCATTGGCCTCCACATACTGACAGAAATATTCCTGTCAGAAATTTTGTCGTTAGCTTGTGTTAGCTAACTACCTAGCATTAGCCTCCACAGACTGACCGAAACAAATATCGCTTAATTAGCACATGTAGTTTTTTGAATGAAGAGAAATGAACAGTCACACAAACACATACACTTCACCCTCGATTTCCCGGACTATTAGGGGGGTAGGCTGTCCGGGAACCTCAAAAGTCCGGCAATCGCTAATGTCCGGGGTCCCTACCCTTTCCCGGACATTTACCATAATCGGTCCGGCAGTCGCCTTTATTCAGCAGCAGTCCCGGACTTTTACACACTTATCCGACACTCGATACACAATATTGTGTCTCCACAAACTTAAGGAGCGAATCAGCACATTCTTTTATCACATTCATTTTAAATGTGGGTTCCGGGTTGTCCTCACTGTCCTCACTTTCACTTCGCTGTCCCATCACTGATGCCACGATCTGTTCATCGGACGTTATTTTGTGCCCCTCTTCTGCTTCCCACTCGGACAGGAACGGGCCGGACAGGAGGGAAGTTGGAAAATCATGACCGTCCCTGACTTCCATCATCGATTCCCGGACTTGTCCGAGCATTTTCCCGGCAATACCAAATAATGTCCGGTGCCTGATTTTGTACCGGAAATCCGAAAACTGGGAAATAGGGGTACGGGAAATCGAGCGTGAAGTGTACATTACTTCTACTTTCTTCTTACTGACTTAAGTAGCCGAACCCTATTAGCGCTACCATCTTGAAACAGTTAATGTTAGCATGTTTATGACAAATGTTTTACAGTAATGCTTTAATTTTTAATAAAAAGGGGTTTTTGTTCTTCATATAATTGTAACTGTCGGGTTTGGGAGACTAAATTCAGAAAGATATTTTCAGCAGGAAGTTCATAGTGAAATCTGAGAGATAGAGAGCTGAGAAAGGTCAAGTAGCGACACATACACGTGTCAGGGATCATATTTAACTGAAATGATCTTTGCCCTCTTTAAACACAGATTTCTTTTAGGCTGTCCGTGTAAATGTGGGTTAGCACTTCGGGCTATGACCTAGTGGAAAGGGAGACACACACACACACACACACACACACACACACACACACACACACACACACACACACACACAAAACAACCCACCAGTACTATCCTTTTATTAAATATTAGCTCAAAAACATCAAACAAAAACTAATCAACCCATACTTCTCACTCTCACTCCTCCTTGCGGGGATGCTGAAGCCTATCTCAGCCAGCCCTGGGTGAAGGTGGGGTCACCCTGAACAGCTCACCAGACCATTGCAGGGCAACACACACACTCAAACCTAGGGGCAATTTGAAACAGCCAATTAGTCTAATGTACATGTCTTTGGACTGTGGGAGGAAACTGGAGTATCTGGAGGAAACCCACGTGAGCACTGGGAGAACATGCAAACTCCACGCAGAAACAGAAATGCATGAGCCCGGGACTCGAACCCAAGATCTTCTTGCTGTGAGGCAGACATGCTATCTACTATGCCAACGTGCCGCCTACCTGTGTTTCATTCATTCATAAATGTTCTATTTTTCTTTTATTATTAAGTCCCTTTTACAAATAACTTGCGTTTTATGACAGAAGGAACTAATGTAGGCTTGGGTGAGGTGGATTCGAAAGCTGTGTGGTTGCATTCACATCTATAATATGTTTTGTATGTTTGTCGTGGGGGAAAATACATCAGGTCTTTAAAAAGAACCGTTATTGTTCATCCTTACAGCAAAATGTGTGCGTAATGTAATGCGTTTAAATGATAGAGACCTTATTTTAACATAAATGACCATAAAAAGCATAATACTGGGCAATTTTACTTCGAGGATTACTAGTGAGGGCTGAACCAATGCGGGACAACCATTTTTTCCCAGAAGTGACGTGAACTCGTTGGGCCGGGTCGTCCAGCGCAAGTAAACATGCAGCAAGCCAAATTTTAGGTGATAAAACTCCCCGTATACTAAAGGCTCTTACCTTTAACTGGTTTCTTTTGGCGGGTCGCTGCTCCCGTCCGTCGTCATCCTTTGACTTTTTATGAAGGAATTCTGTAGGAACAGTGTCCAGTTTTAGATGTAAAAGCTCGGGCTTCATGCCAAGTAGTTCTGCCTGGAGGTCACGCCGATAGCAGGTCTTCGCAGAATACTGAATTGCGTCCGAAAGGAAACGTTTTCAGAGTACGGTCTGTGCCGATGCTCTGTTTTCCGTGATTTCTGAGCTTGTTGTTCGCGTAGCCGTATGCTTTGCACTCCACCATTTTCCTGGCGACCCAACTCAGCACTGGCCGAAAATGTGTCTGCTGCATGGAGCCCAGCCAATAGGACAAAACAAAGAATTCGCATCACTACCAAGGCTGGAACCGCCAACAAACAAGGCAACATGTCGCTGCGCATGGCTAATAGTAATAGTAGTGTGGCAGCATTTGCCCGTACTTGACAAGGGGCAAGGACTGACGTTGCCTGACGGAACCGCCGATGTCATACATGATTGTTTTAAAGAGCTAGTATTACAAATTCACCACAGGTACCCTTTAAGTAAAACTGTACAATGTTTATAGGAAAGTGATACGACTGCTACAAGGAAATTAATCCACTTATGATATTCCTGTGATACTCGGTTGACGTACAACCGCCGTACGGCTCAACCAATCACTGTCGTAAAAATGTTGTATGATGCATGTGACTATATAAAGAAGGCCCCGTGTGTTTAACCTAGGGCAATCAGATGACCCAAAAAGTGTATAAAATTCGTATATGTCTATTATATCGCACAACAGATCTGGGAAATGAAACTGACATCAAGAATTACCTAGGAGACGAAAAAACTTTCAGTATGTAAAAAAACTCCATGACAAGGGTCTACGATGGTATTTTCCATCATACCACAGGTGAGTTTCATATGACACGCCTACAACTACTACTACTACCAGGACCTCTTGTAGAATTGCACCAGCAGAGTCACCGCGATTCCTCATTACAGAGTTCATAAACTTCCCAGTGTAAAAGAACTAATGCTAATTTTTAACGCTGACATCACAACCGAACCCATGACATACATACACAGTGCAGTTAAAGTACTCGGAGGTATTTACTTCATTTCAACTCGGTCTGCATTCCTTTGGTTAACTCCACATAGTCACATGTAGGTGTTCATTTCAGCACAACAACAACAATTGGGTCGTTACACGACAGAAAAGGAAAAAAACGATTCCTGAAGTGATTTCTGCATTACTAGCGCTGTATATATTATTAGCCTTTCACATGTAGGAACTACACGGGCGGTATGGTGCCGTAGTGGTTAGCACATCAGTCTTAAGGCAAGACGGTCCTGGGTCTGAGTCCTGGACTGGGTTTCTCTGTACAAAGTTTGAACGTTCTTCCTGTGTTTGCGTGGGCTTCTTCTGTGTACTCCAGTTTCCTCCCACAGTCTAAAGACATGCACATGTCACAGGCTGTTTCAAATTGCCCCTTGGCTTTGGGCAAGGAAGACTCCATTAGAATTTAGAGATGATCCAGATCAAATTCTGGATTCTTTAATATTATGAGACATTTGTGTGTTGTGTCCCTTGCTGGGGCTACTGTGTACTTTCTGATATTTATGGGGTTGTTGGTGGTTTGCACTCTCGAGGTGCTCTTATTTGTAATGTAGTTTTGCTAATAACACATTGAGTCTTATTTAAAACAATTCCAAGTATCTTCAGATTAAATGATTGTCGCAAAGTGACTGAAGTAGGAAATGGCATGAATGCTGTAAACAGGCAAAGGGAAACCGATCAGGCAAACAGGATATCAGAGACAAAACAATGGGTTAACACAAGAAGGCAAGCAATGATCATACACTGAGAGCAAAGATAGCAAATTATGGCTTGGTTTGAACTGATACAACATTACACAGAGACAATACTTCACAGACAGCATGTCAAACAGAGTCCTTATATAAATGCAGCTAATCAGTGTGATTCGCATCAGGTGTTCTGTGATCATGTGACAGTCATGTGTCCTGGTTATCTGACTGAGGATGGTGTAAGGCAGGGATGTCCAATCTTATCCGCAAAACGCCGGCGTGGGTGCAGGTTTTCACTTGAACCAAGCAGTAGCCACACCTTCCACCTGCTTCAATTACTGATCTCCAAAAAAAAAAAAGATTGCACATTAGTGTTTCAATTTTGAAGCCGGGTGGCAGCCATTTTGGTGAGACCACTTTGCTTTAAGAGCTCAAAAGGGAGCCATTGAAAGCCCTCAAAATTTTACTGCTGACAGTCAGAATACCTCAAATTCATATAACTTAACCAATAATTTCACTGATATTTGTACTTAAGACTAGATTGCACATTAGTGTTTCAATTTTGAAACCGGTTGGCAGCCATCTTGGTGAGACCACTTTACTGTTGGAAGGTATACTCAAATGGCCAAAAAAGATGGGGGAAATCGAAAAACATTACATCCAAGATGGACATTTCATTTTAAATTTCAGCTATGCAAAGCTTTTTTTAAATTTTTAATTTTGTCAATTGATTACAAATATCAGTGAAATTATGGCTATTATCAGTTATATGAATTTGAGGTATTCTGACCAACAGCAGTAAAATTTTGAGGGCTTTCAACAGCTCATTTTGAGATCTTAAAGCAAAGTGGTCTCACCAAGATGGCTGCCACCCAGCTTCAAAATTGAAACACTAATCTTTTTTTTTTTTTTTTTTTTTTTTTTTTTTTTAGATCAGTGATGGAAACAGGTGGAAGGTGTGTCTACTGCTTGGTTGAAGTGAAAACCTGCACCCACGCCGGCGTTTTGCGGATAAGATTGAATGTCCCTGGTGTAAAGGATGCTGGGAAATGTCAGAAGAGTCCAGAAAGCAGCAGAAACAGGCTGTAGTTGTGAAAAAATGTAAAAACAGTAAATAAGTGGTTTCATTTATCACAATATCCATATTACATGTATAATAACACTGCGTGTGTGTAGTTTTGTGTTTTTTCAAAACCATGTTTCCTACAATGTCCAGGTCCTGTTTCTTCTGCTTGTAATATTTGCTGTTTTTGTAGTGTTTTTGTTGGTTATCCTGGAATGTTGTCCTGGTCCATGAGTATATTTGTGCTTTTGCTAAAACGGTTCACAAAGACCGTGGTTCTGTGACAATCATACAAAGAGTGCCTAAATAAAACTCGGCTCCACGACTCCTGCTCGCACCTCATTTCGTACAAAAATAACTTCCCGGGTACCAAAATGTAGGAATTTTTCTTTCATCATTAAAACGCTTGATTTATGTAAAGAACAGAGTAGCCTACACATGACTGGTGCTTCCTTTGTACTAAAAGTGAACTAGTAGTGCTGAAATATACGACATGCATTATATTCGCTTGCTTCAGTGAAATAATTACAGTGAAATTATTACTATAGAGATTGTATAGTTTGTATAGGCGTGTCTTTGGATGCCTTGTCAACCACAAGTTGAAATATAGTTAATATTTGTTCTCTTTTTCCCTAAATCACATCCTAAACACACTTTTACTCCAAACAGAATGAAGTTACAACACACACACACACATATATTATATTGTAATTTATAATTCTTATTTTATACAATATTGTAATATATAACTATATAAACTATATAGAGCTACTACTACTCAGTCATCTGCTGAGCTGATTAATCCTATTAGTGTCACAGGGGTAAGCCAACTCTGAGCGAAGTTGAGGTACACCCTGAACAGCTCGCCAGACCATTGCAGGGCCAACACACACACGACTATTCACACTCACACCTAGAGGTAATTTGGAAGAGCCAGTTAGCCTACTGTGCACGTCTTTGGGCTGTAGGAGGAAACTGGAGTACTCTGAGCAAGCACAGCGAAAAACTCCACACAGTCACCCCCTCACCGAGTCTGGGACTCGGACCCAGGATCTTCTTGCTGTGAGGCAGACATGCTAATCATTATTATTATAATAATAAATATAATAATTATTATTATTATTATTAATATTAGTTGTAGTAGTGTTACTAAAGGTGTGAAAACCTACCAGTTGTTATTAATGTTCGGGGGTTGTGTACTTGCCGAGCACTTCGACTTCCTGCTGAGACTTCAAGTTTTCTGTCCTCACTTCCACATCATCCTCTCTCTCTCTCTCCCTCTCTCTCTCAGAAGCGGATTTGTTTCTTCAGACGAACACTGATGTGAAAAGCACCGACTCTTCAAGAAGCTGAAGGACTTCATTTAAAGTTAAGAAGATTTAGATCAAAAGGTTGGTGGAGAGAGGAAGAAGAGGAAAAACACATTCAAAGGAGAACTCGCGGAATGCAAAAACTACGGCCCTCGCTGCGCTGAAAAGCTGGATGGGCATTTTTTTTTTCGACCATGGTAAGATATAAGGGCTCGTTTCCAAGCTTCTAGGGGGCGAGACGAAGGGAGACGGCTGGTGCATTTTTTTCTTCTTTTTTTTTTGAGCGGTATTGATTCTGTTTTGCTTTTGCGACAGACTCACTCTTCGCTTTAAAAACACAAAGTTTACAATCAGGGAGATTTGGGCCTTGCTTCAGTTTTTGAAACAGGCCTTGGAGGTGAGTGATGCACTTTGGGGAAATCGTGCAATGTTAATTACTCCGGGTTTGCAGCGAAAGCCACAGTGTGCTCCCTGAGCTCTTTGTGTGAATGTTGCAATGTAAAGCTGCAACGCGGGGGAAAATCTACAAAATGGCTCTGTTTACATGCACATCATTGTGCTAATCTGAATAAGTGTATTGATGTTGAAGTAAATGTTGACGTGTCTTCTGTCTTAATAAAGCATCATGTGAGTGTAATTATAGAACAGAAGACTTCTAAAATTCAGCACTCAGCACTTGATATTTGTGTGATATATTCAGGAGTATGGATGTTCTGCTTATTGAAAGAAACATAATATATAGATTAAGGCACTGCCTAAAAGCAGAGCTCCTGATAGACATCTCTATAAATAGGTGTTCAAAGCTGATGTTATTAGAGGAGTACGGCTCCTCTAAGGGCTAAATCAACTTCAGCGTGGAGGAAATCAATCAATCAACCAATCAATCAATCAATCATCCCTGCGGTACCCATCTGCGGTCTGAAGCAAAAGCAGGAAAGAAGTTTTCTTTTCACCGCCTTTTACTTGCTGATTTCCATGTTCATTTGTATCACCTGTCTTGTTAGTTTAATTATCCGTGTAACAAGTTTATATTCCGTGCTACTGTTCATGTTTGGTTTTGTTTCGCTCAATGAAAGTTTTTATTTTAGTATGTTTTTTTATTTTATACTATATTAATTCCACAAGGGAAATTTTGACTTCTGCATTTAACCCATCCAAAGTGAGCACACACACGTAAACAATGAGCACACACACTCAGAGCGGTGGGTTGCCACACATTGCAGTGCCTGGAGAGCAGTTGGGGGTTCGGTGCCTTGCTCAAGGGCACTTCAGCCATGAATGTGAAGGAAGGGAAGGTGCAGCTCACTCCCCCACCGCCACACATTTTTTCTGCTGGTTGGCTGCCCCCCTTTGTCTACCTACTTGAGTTAGATTGTATGTTGTTTATTCTGTATGAGTCTGAGTGGCTGTGTATGAGCCTCTATTTTTTGTGTTTCAGTTTCGTTATTGTTATTACTGGACACTTTTCGCCACTACATTATTATTAATAAATCTGTTTTATTGTTATTGGTGACACTTTTATTGGGTTATTGGGTTTCCTGTGGGGGCACGGACACGGGACAACCACTCAAGTCATCTTCCATGCCTATGGGACTCTGCTTAGGATCTTATAAGATCCATGCATATACTCTCTAATTCCATTCTTGTCTAATGTATCATGTATTTGGTACTAATAACATTTATTTATTCATTTATTGGTTGATTGCTTGTTTGATTGATTGTTTAGCATGTCCAAATTATTAATCCTCGGGGCATTTCTGGAGAAATTAATGTTTACCGAGGCCGATGTCTTGCATCTGACTGTCATCCCACTATCCATTCAACTTACAATTATATTAAATATATTAAAATCCCTAATGCTGTCTGTGTTTCTTACTAATATAATTTAATGCTTTATTTTAGCAAGGTTTTAAAAGCACATCAGTAGAGTCTGAAAAAAATGAAATCACCTACATTTTATTACCAAAAGTGCTAGCAGCTGCAGCGAGGCACCTCAGGAGGTGATAGCAGGTGGCTAACAGGCCTAGCTGACTGTGGCCATATTGATTTGCTTGAAACGACACAGCTGTGTAAATGACAGCTAGGTTAATTAGCCAGAACGGAGCATTTCTGCCAAGTTGTCACCAGTATAGGCTTGGATCTGTTTCAGCTCGCTGCACTCGTGAAGTGTCACGTCAACTGCTTTTAAATCTTTCATCGCACATTTTACTAACAAGCCAGAAACTGGGGGGTTTATAAATCAGGCAAAACGGCTTTCATAAGATTTACATGAGGAGTCATTTCTGTTTTTATTAAATCCATCTCTCTTACTCATTACCATTCCTATGTGGTCATTAATTATAGTTAGGACAATCAATTAAATTTAACCATGCTTTTCTTATAGTCAAAAGACTTTAAAGGAAAATGTACAATTTACACAAATGAACAAATGCAAGATTTAAATAATAAAACTGAAATAATAGTGAACAAGTGATGGTAATTAATTCGGGTTTCGGGGAGGCTGGCGCACATCTCAGCCGACTCTGGGCGAAGGCGGGGTACACCCTGGACAGCTTGCCAGGCCATCGCAGGGCACACTCACACCTAGGGGTGATTTGGAACAGCCAATCAGCCTACTGTGCATGTTTTTGGACTGTGGGAGGAAACCGGAATACCCGGAGGAAACCAACCCAAGCACAGGGAGAACATGCAAACTCCACACAGAAACGAATCAAACCCAGGACCTTCTTGCTGTGAGACGGACATGCTGACCACTGCGCCGCCAAAGTAAATAATAGAAATAAGTAATTAATATTAAACAAAGAAAGTGGCTAGGTGTGAGCCACACAACACTATTCTAGCCAATCAGCAACAGGGAGAATTGTGTTTGTGCACACTAGAAACACACCCTGTTTCTGATTGGCTGGATCGGAGATGGGGGTGTTGTTGTTAGTGTTGTTGCCTTGGTAATGGGTGTTCATGACTTTGTGGGGCGGGGCTTCTGAAGTGGGCACTGAATGGAGGTGTGTATTTGTTGGGCTGTAAAGTTTAAACATCAGTAATCTTTCTCCAGAATCGATGCTTTATATTCATGTGACTTTTTTAACTGCAGGGAAAACTTTTGCTATTTGAGTTTACTGACTGTTCATCCACAAAATAGGGATAACCGTGCATTGTATACAGATTGTGTACATTTTTAAGTAGGTGTGTGTGTGTGTGTGTGTGTGTGTGTGTGTGTGTGTGTGTGTGTGTTATCAGAGGTGCTAAAGTGCTGTAAGATCAGGCAGCAGGTCCCTCAGATCTGCTTGATGCCCCACAGGAGCCAAACAGATTACAGTACAGTGGCCTTTGAGCTCCCCATGATACTGGCACACACACACACACACACACACACACACACACACACACACACACACACACTTCGCAATGCCACTCCTGCAAAGCATCACCGACTCTAAACAGATGTTTTGAACATGAAATAAAGAATAAACACATACCGGACTATAAATAAATGCATGTGATTGGTCGTGATTGAGATTCTAATGCAATTGTGTTGATGAGAAAGGGGTAGAGAGTGCTATCAATCAAGCCTATGATTCTCCCCGTGCTGATTCAGTGCTTCTATCATTGGCTGAACCCAGCAGGAGCGGTGATGGCGCTGGTGATATTTTCTCAAATATGAGACTGGAGATGGCGAGGGGAGTCTCCGTTCTATACTTGCCACGCGATAATAATAAGTTATATATGATAATATGAGTTCAAATTAAATCAAACTATATGTGTGTGTGTGTGTGTGTGTGTGTGTGTGTGTGAGTCGCCGCGGGCTTGCTCATTAGGGATGTGTAGGGGGTTGTAGAAAAATTTTTAAATTCCTCCTTAAATTAATTTTACTATGTA
>JBCNYH010000014.1:19571715-19605360 GCA_039654325.1 Tandanus tandanus
CCGGTCACGGATGGCTGTGGCATCAATCCGGATTCGAACTTGCGATCTCCAGGTTGATAGTCGCGCACCTTGTCGATACGCCACTCGGGAGCCCAAATGTGACTTCTTTTAAATAATACATCTACTATGGTTAGTGTGTGTGTCTGTGTGCTGGAGTAAAGGTGCAAGGTTTGGAGTAAGTCTGTGAGGGTTGGAGTAGGTGTGCAAGTGTTGGGAAAAGTTTACGACTGTTGGAATAAGTCTGTGAGGGTTGGAGTAAGTATATGATGGTTGGCGTAAGTCAATGAGGGTTGGAGTAGGTGTTCAAGTGTTGGGGAAAGTCTACAACTGTTGGAGAAAGTCTATGAGGGGTATCTTAAATGTATGAGTGTTGGAGTAAGTCTGTGAGGGTTGGAGTAAGTATATGAGGGTTGTAGTAATTCTTTGAGTGTTGAAGTAAGCTTATGAGGGCTGGAGTAATTCTATGATTGTTGGAGTAAGTGCATCAATGTTGGACTAATTGAACGAGGGCTGGAGAAAGTATGGGGGTGGAGTAAGTGTATGAGTATTGGAATATGTGTATGAGGGTTGAAGGAGATGTACGAGGGTTGGAGTAAGTGTACGAGGGCTGAACTAAGTGTACAAGTGTGGACTTAATGTATGAGGGTTGGAATAAGTGTACAAGGGTTGGATTAAGTGTACGAGGGTTGGATTAAGTGTACGAGGGTTGGATTAAGCACACGGGGGTTGGAGTAAGTGTACGAGGGTTGGAATAAGTGTAATCCACAAGAGTTGGAGTTAGCGTACAAGAGTTGGATTAAATGTACGAGGGTTGAGGTATGTGAACGAGGGTTGGATTAAGTGTACAGGGGTTGGAGTATGTGAACGAGGGTTGGATTAAGTGTACAGGAGTTGGAGTACGTGAACAAGGGTTAAGTGTACGAGGATTGAAGTATGTGAACGAGGGTTGGATTAAGTGTACAGGGGTTGGAGTATGTGAACGAGGGTTGGATTAAGTGTATGAGGGTTGGAGTATGTGAACGAGGGTTGGATTATGTGTAAGAAGGTCGGATGAACTGTACGAGGGTTGGATTATGTGTAATTCATGAGAGTTGGAGTATGTGTACGAGGGTTGGAGTAAGTGTTTCGAGGGTTGGGGAAGGTGTATTATTGTTAGTGAAACTGGGCACAAGAATTAGAGCATCAGTACGAAGGTTGGAGTAAATGCATGAATGTCGGAGTAAATATACGGCTGTTGGAATGAGTGAACCAGTGCTGAACACATCACATGGCATCACATGGCATATTTAACTGTGACAAATGTGCCAATAATCCTTGGTTTGAGCCTGTGGTTTCTCCAGTGAGAGAGCCATCCAAGAACCTGTCCTCCACAGACAATAAGGACTTGATCAACTCACAAGAATGTGCTCTTGAGGGAATCTTCCAGTAATTGGCCACAGAATTTCTTTGAGCAGATGAAAAAAAAAAAAAAAACCGGAATATGGCAGACATATGAGAGTGTTCTCAACAAATGAGACTCATCTCTCTATCCAGAGCAGGCAGAGGAGGTATGGGTGGAATGGTGGGTGGATGGGCTGTGTTTATTTCCCTTCCAAAAATTCAGAATATGAGTGCTGGATCGCTCAACGGGCAGTTCATAAAAGCAGGAATGCACTTCAAAGAATGCGCACTATCTGTGCCGCATGGATAAAACAGCTGCTACTTATAGCTGTCTACACAGGGTCCAGCGGTTTCATCTATACATAATATAGTTCGATGTACACACACACACACACACACACACACACACACACACACACACACACACACACAATGATCCAGTAAAGAGAAACCTCATCCTCTTTATAGTTGGCCAAAGATGATCATCGACACTCAGCATCAAACATCTTTAGAGGAAAATCAGAATCTGTGCTTAATTATCACTGATGATGTGTTATAAAACAGCACATCTGAAGTGTATTTGCGTAAGAGACTTACAACAACAACTGCACACTGATGTGAATCCGTGTACAAGGGGGTGTGAAATAGATCACGGCTCATGGTGCCAAAACTGCGACCTGCGTATTTAATGCTCTTAATGTATATTAGTATACACTACACGGGAACGGATGGTGCAATCTGATTGGTTTGCTTTTTTGGGTTGATAGACATTATCCAAAGTGGATAATGCATGAATCAAAATAGAAGACAAAAATTGACCGCTTGCGATGGTCACTGATCCTGAAATGATAGAAATTCAAGAAAGGTTCCAGCCTCCCAACGACCCTAAATTCGGCAAATGAATGAATTAATGAATGAATGAATTCATTTTTGTTATTACATTTTTGTTTTGGTTTGTTTTTCCTGTGATATTCCTGTGTAGTGTATGCTAAAAAATTATTTGACTGATTGTCAAATCTATATTCTTCAGCTAGTGACACGGGTGGTCTTTGTCAGGACTGTTAAATTCAGTCTCTACTAGCTCATAGCAGGTTTACTTAAAAAAAATTTTCCCGACTATACAACGGGGAATTTTTTTTTACATCCCAAAGCTCTACTTGATGGATTCCTTAATCCTACGTCCTTCAGTCCGTAACCCAGAAATCAGATAAATATGACATCTTTAAAGAAGTACACACACTCTGTTAGCTCGTGTCCTGATTACCGCGCACTTTTAAAGGGTACCTGTGGTAAATTTGTGTCACTAGCTCTTTAAAATGATCATGTATGACATCAGCGGTTCCGTCAGGCGACGTCGGTCCTTGTCCCTTGTCAAGTACACGTGCAGCGACATGTTGCCTTCTTCATTGGCTGTTCCAGCACTGGTAGTGACACGAATTCTTTGTTTTGTCCTGTTGGCTGGGCTGCGTGCCTCAGACACCAGTCTGAGATAACACAAATTATTGGTGAGGGCTGAGCTGTGTCTCCAGGAAAATGGCGGAGTGCAAAGCATACAGCTGCACAAATAACAAGCGCAGAAATCGTGGAAAACATAACATAACATCGGCACAGGCCGTACTCTGAAAACGTTTCCTTTAGGACGCAATTCAGTAGCCTGTGAAGACCACTTAAACCCGACCTGCTATAGGCGTGACCTCCAGGCAGAAGTACTCGGCACGAAGCCCGAGCTTTTACGTCTAAAACCGGACGCTGTTCCTACGGAATTCCTTCATAAAAAGTCGAAAGATGACGCCGGACAGGAGCAGCGACCCGCCAAAAGGAACCAGTAAAAGGTAAGAGCCTTTAGTATGCGGGGAGTTTTATCACCTAAAATGTTGCTCGCTGAATATGTCTGCTTGTTTACTTGTGCTGGACGACCCGGCCCAACGAGTTCACGTCACTTCGGGGAAAAAATGGTTGTCCTGCATTGGTTCAGCCAGCGCTAGTAATCCACGGGATAAAATTGCCCGGTTTTGTGCTTATACCAAAAATTAACCAATACCGCTCTTCAAGAGAAGCATATGAGGTTCAATCAGCAATTTATTGTAGCTTTTTTTTATTGTAGGCTTTATTATTATTATTATTATTATTATTATTATTATTATTACACTGCAGTAATATTCAGTATATTCATCCATCCATCCATTCATTTGCCAAACTGCTTAATCCTTAGTGCCGTGGAGAGGCTGGAGCCGACTCTGGGCAAAGGGTACATCCTAAACAGCTCGCCAATCAATCGCAGGGCCAACAAACACACACAATCATTCATGCTTACACCTAGGTGCCATTTGGAACGGCCAATCAGTGTAATGTGCATGCCTGCGGACTGTGGGAGGAAACAGAGTGCCTGAAGGAAACCCACACAGAAAAGCCCTCGTGAGCCGGGGACCCAAATCCAGGGCCTTCTTGCTGTGAGGTGGAAGTGCCAACCACTACCCCACCGTGCCACCCAAAGTCATTAACGTGTTAATAAAAATGAATAATAACCAGAATATCTTGGAAACGAATAAGGAATAAAGTCAATGTAAAATAATTCTGAAAATAAGACAACACTGCCCTCTAGAGAGCACCGAACTCAAATAAAATCGATTACGGCCCAGTGAGCTGAATTTTCTCACTTACAAATGTAAAAAGTTTGAAGCGGCTAGTATAAGTGAATGATACTAACAACAGTTACCTTTTGCTTGACTTGCGTAAACCTGAAGTTCCACCAGAATGATAAAGGACAGTCGGCTCTATGGGACACTTACAGCATTTTTGCAAAGTAGTCTACACTGAACCATGAAATATAATCATTAATAATGAATTCATCCATTATCCATTATCCATTATCCGTACTGATTATCTGTTAGGGGAAGCTGGAGCAAATCCCAGCTGACTTCAGACGAGTGGCGGCGTTACACCCGGAACAGGTCATCAGTCTATTACAGGACTTACACAGACACAAAGAATCATACGCATTCATACCTCTGAGGAATTTAGAGTAGCTAGCTGACCTGATATGCATGTTTTTTGGACTGTGGGAGGAAACTGGAGTACCCAGAGGAAACCCCCGCAAGCACAGGGAGGGACCTAGAACCTAGGGCCTTGCAGTTTAGCAAGATCTACCTCATTTACCTCAATTTAACACCTCATAAGAACCTGCCATACTTGGTGAGACTGGTCACTTTCAGGAAGGATTAGTGTCCCGGCATTGTGTATACTTCCTGTTAGCTTAGTGTTAGCTAACGTTAAAAGGTTAACATTAGCTTGCTACACAGCACAGCACACACAAGTGTGTAGCCAGTAATTTCTCCATTTATTTTATGATTTTGACAGTTTATATACAATATGGCATGTCACTGGGGTAAGGCAGCACAGGATTGGTCAGTTAAAAGAAATCGCAGTCGGCTAGTTAAAAAACCTGTAAAGGCGTGGCTAGTTACAGTGCATTAATCTGCCTGTGCAGGCGCAGTCTTTCTGACGAATACACATGAAAAACATATACATACAATTTTACCTAACAGGTAGTGTCCTGTCATTGTGTATACTTGATTTTATCTTAAATGCCTTTTCATGTTTTACCCAGTGTTAGCTAGCATTAAAAGGCTAACATTAGCTTGTTATGGTTTAGCTAATGTTATGGAGGTAACCTTGATCCCTGGAGAGCATTTCTGGATTAAACTATTGAGCTTTTGGGTCAGTGTTGTGCAAAACAAACAAACAAACAAACAAACAAACAAACAAAAACCTGTTATTTAAAATAGTAGGAAAGGGGAAATTGGTCTGCTATCTGCTGATTAAAAAACATTAATCTGAAGGGATAATGCTTGAATCAAAATGTAGGGACACTCAGAGCAGGTGGCGTCATCATTATCACGCTTTAAAATGGAACAATAAACCACGAAAATTCAGAGTGGTCAATTCTTTTTTACAGTCGGGTCATTCCATAAAATTTCAACCAGTGGTCCACACCTGCCCCCCTCAGATTTCTCTGAATTTTTACACACTTAAAGTACATTATATATGATGGGAAAATCCAGAATTTCATGGCTCAATTGTAAATAGTTCCAGACTTCTGGTCATTTGAAGCCTAAAATTGAGATATTCCCAAAATATGGACTTCAATTTATTTTGATTTTTTTCTTTTTTATTTAATTATTTATTTACATTTTTTGTTTGTTTGTTTGTTTTACCATTTTCAAGCTTCCATAACTATTGAACAACAAAAGATAGAGGTCTGAAAATTTTAAGAAACATTTCACATGCATCTGTAGTCCTGAGAAATGTGAAAACATTTACTTTAAAATTATTATTACAAGTTACAGAGAATAACAATTTTGACATTTCATCCCTTGCAAATTTCTAAAATGCCACGTTTTCCACCAGTTACACAAAAACTACACATCGTATTCATTACAAATTTTACGTGCTATATCTTGGCTACCTATTGAATAGATCTGTGTAAAATGAAGGTCCTATATTACGTCATGTGTGATATATGAACAGCTGGAAAACAAAAATATTTGTCCGACCTTAGAATTCGAAGGTCAGCATCGGCATGTGGTATAGTATCACAAAATAAAAGGCACCGTGTGAAAGTACAGGATGTACTCTAAATTTTGACACCAAGCACATCTTGCTTCCATGAATCCTTCTATACTAAATGCTCAAATTAAATATGCACGTTTTCACCTTCATATTTTAGCCATGTAACAGAATATTTAGTTATTACAGAATTTTTGGAGCAATAAACACATCACTATCAAGAAATTGTAAGTGTCCGCATACATAACATTGTTACGGTATAGGATATTGTTTGACTGTAATACCTGAATATAACCACATCAGAACTTCATAACCACAAAGTTCTTGGAAAACCATGTACATTACCAGCATCAGTAACATTTCTATTTCGGGTTCTTTGTCATTGACTCTCAGATGTAACATGCAGACTTACACTTGGATAAAATTAGGAAAAGAAAGTGGTATATATGGTATAACTCAGCATTGTTTTTGAGAATAAAGACTATAACTAACATGGCCAGCAAATTTGCATCATGTACAGCACATAACAGATGAATGCCACATTGAACTTAACTGACTGCAGTTTTTACCTCCCACCTCTAGATGGCGCTGTTCACCCTGAGCAGCACTGTAACACACATACCAACAGAACACAGAACAACACAACACAACACAATACAAAGAAAGAACCGACCTTCCTGGACATTGAGGTCCAAAATAAATTATGGGGAAAAAGCATAAAAAGCATAAATCAGAGAAGCACACATATGACGGTAGGATGTGACTTATAAAAGTGTTTTATACCTTCATTAACTGCTAGATAACGCGCTCTAACGGACGGCTAACTCAGCTAGCTTCTTTTGAGCCCAGTTAGCATGTTTGCTAGCCGGCTCTTTTTATCCAGCTAACTGCTAATGAATGACCGCTCTGTTTTGTGGCAATTAATTTCCTTTAACCGAAGTTTGGACGATAATTCTGGCGGTTTGTAATGATAATAAAGCTTAAGGTTTATGATAACAATGTTGTAGTTATTGTTTCTATAGTAACAGTTCCTTTACAGGAGTTTGTAGGCAGATAAGGAAGGATTTGTTGATGTTATGGTGAAGTTTTTTTTTTGTCAGTGAGACGTTTATTCAGTGTTTATGGAAGGAGTCTCCAGTGTCAGGGCTTTAAGAAGAGTCAGAGGTAAAGCTGTAGTATCTTCAGGATAAAGGCGTTTTTGAGGAAATAAAGAAAGGCTGGTGAAGGAATAAGTGTTTATTTAGCTGCTATCATGTAAGTGACAACAACATTAGATGTACATTCACATTTATGGCATTTATCAGATGCCTTCATGCAGAGCAACTTACATTCTTATATCAGTCATACAAGTGAGCAGTTGAGGGTTAAGGGCCGTGCTCAAGAGCCCAAGAGTGGCAGCATGGGGGGACTGGGGCTTGAACCGCCGACCTTCTGATCAGTAATCCAGAGCCTTAACCACTGAGCCACCACTACCTACATGTAACCATAAAGCTGGAATAAAACACTTCAGGGTGTGCTGTTGTAGGAAAGGTTGGAGTCCACGCACCAGGCTGCTTCATGTCTCTTAAAACTGTGTTTACTGAGTAAATTTAGGACTAAAATTGGTATGCATTTGCACTTTTACTAAAATGAATGAATAAACAATCAAATTAATTCATTCATTTATTTGCCAAACCGCTTCATCCAACTAGGGTCGCGGGGAGGATGGTGCCTATCTCAGCTGACTCTGGGCAAAGGCAGGGTACACCCTGAGCAGCTCACCAGTCCACCCCAGGGCCAACTCGCACACAAAACCCTTCGCACCTAGGGGCAACACCCAGTTAGCCTAATGTGTATGTCTTTGGACTGTAGGAGGAAATTGGAGTATATGAAGGAAACCTGTGCTATCACGGAAAGAACATGCGAACTCCATACAGTAATGCCCTTGCTGAGCCCAGGACCTGAACCCAGATCCTTCTTGCTGTGATGCGGTTGTACAAACCGCTATGCCTGAAAAAAATAGAGACGCACATGGCTGTCAGGATGTCTGTATGAGTTTTTGTCTCTTTTTTTGCCACGACTTGACACAGGAGTGCATTTGATATCAGCTGTATTGTTGTGGTTGTTAATATTATTGTGCTGTGTTTAATCTGATTAGAATACCCAGACAGGCCGCTGAAGTTGGTTTTGAAGGTGGCAGGTAATGAGGTCACCACCGGAAGTGCCAGCCTCGAACCGGTTCGCAACGAGCAGGTAGATTCCGACAAGCACAAGGACAAGAAAAAGAAGAAGAAAAAGAAAGACGAAAAGGGGAAAGAGAGCCCTCCGGGTTCCCCCGGCGAGGAACGGAAACGAAAGGTGAGAGAATACAGACGTGTGTGAACACTGATGCAGATGTTAGACAGATGAGAGACAGGTGGACCTGGTGTAGACAGATGTAGGTAAAGGGTTTACATTGCGTGTGTTTTTAGATGACGAAGAAGAAGAAAGGTCACGATTCGGTGGATCTGGACTGGGACGAGCAGAGCAGAACTCCGGCCCGGTCGGATGCATCCCAGGATAAACCACTCACACCTTTACTGCTGAGACCTGAAGGTGTTTTTACTTTCTGCAGCATTTTTAACTTGGTTTATAAATTGTTTGTAATGTATTTTTCTTTACTTTGGTTGTTTTGGTCACACTGGAGGTGGAGACTGTTAATAATGGTATTTTATTCCAAACAGAAAAAGATCAGACTCCACTACAGGAGGCACTGAGTCAGCTGATCAGGCAGTTACAGAGGTATACACACACACACACACACACACACACACACACACACACAACTGTCCATTTTCTTAAATGTTTGAGTAGTGAACATGTTGGTTTCTTCTATGTTCTGCTAAATTCGCCTGAAGAGACGAACACACCTTCAACCTAAAGCTTTAGAGTTTGCAAACAAAAAGAGGTGCACACAGAGCCTGGCTGCAAAAAACCCAAACAAACCTGCGTATCCTAGCAACCTGATGAAGAAACCATCAAGAACTTTATTTAGAAATCAGATTAATGTTTGCTAGAATCCCCTACCCTTATTCTTTATTATATTTTACATGGGAATGGTGCAATCTGATTGGTTAATAGGTATTTTTCTGAGTGGATAATGCTTAAATCAAAATGATTGACAGCTTGTCACGGTCACATAAAGCAGGCAGCAGCATCGTAACGCGTTACAATGGAAAAATAAACGACAAAATCTAATTTTAATGAGTTTTTCTTGTGCTTCATGTAACTGGAGGACATCTTCAGGTCTTGGTGTCCAGTCAGGGATTAACTCCGAAACTCCCGAGTGTTTTTAGCGGAGGGAAGTTTCATGTGTTCGCATAAGACGTGATGACGTTTTGATTACTACATCGAGGACACCGTGGATCTGAAAGCTGAGGCAAAGTCGTTTTCAGTTATTAGTGACTTCTCTAAAAGAGCATGACCCTGCGCTGGGTCTCAGTACGTGTACTTGCGTTGGTAAACTTCGATGTGGAATATTATGTTGTCTATTAACCAATCAGATTGCAGATTTGCATAGTGCATCAATTTTGACAAGCATGCCCACCTCACACCAAGAAGGTACTGGGTTCGAGTCCCAGCTCGAGGCGTTTCTATGTGGAGTTTGCATATTCTCCCCATGCTTGCGTGGGTTTCCTCCGGATATTCCGGTTTCCTCTCACAGTCCAAAGACATGCACATTAGGCGAATTGGCTGTTCCAAATTGCCCCTAGGTGTGAATGTGAATGGTGGTGTGTGTTGGCTATGTAATGGGTGTTCAGGGTGTACCCCACCTTCGCTTGGTGTCGGCTGAGATAGGCGCCAGCCTCCCCGCGACCTTAATAGGTTTAAGCGCACCAGCTAATGCATCAACCGCTTAAAATCCTCAGTTGTGTCCCCTCCCCTGCATCTTCAGCTAGCATGTTCCCAAAAATTGAGGGTCCGTCCGTTGTACACAGCCTAGATAGTGAATATATATTCCATTTCATTTTATTTTTCCGTACAGAAAAGATCCGCACGCGTTCTTCTCGTTCCCTGTGACGGACCTGATCGCTCCTAACTACACTCTGATCATTAAGAGGCCCATGGATTTCAGCACCATGAAGGAGAAGGTGAAGAAAGAGTGCTACCAGTCCCTCGATGAGCTAAAGGTATCGTGTTCATTAAAACACATCGTAATGGCGGAACATGACGCTTGCGCTGATCTGATGACCTCATGATGGTGTTTCTTTCCCCTTTTTTAAATTTATTTATTTATTATTTTTTAACAGATGGATTTCAGGATTATGTGCGAGAACGCCATGATTTACAACAAGCCGGATACAATTTACTACAAGGCTGCTAAGAAACTTCTCCACTCTGGAATGAAGATCTTAAGCCCTGTGAGTTCACCTTTAGGACACTAGAGGGCAGTAGTGTGTATACAGTTGCAGCAAGACTGGCAGAAGGAATATTAAAGGGTTCACAGAAGATTAGGATGAAATTAAATGCACAATTTAGCGCAGGTTTCCAACTGTGTGTGTGTGTGTGTGTGTGTGTGTGTGTGTGTGTGTGTAGGAAAGACTCGAGAGCCTGAAGCAGAGCATTGAGTTTATGGCAGACCTGAAACCTGCCAGAGGATCAGTCAACGGAGAGGAACAGGCGTCATCCAGTGAGCCAAAAGACAGGTCATCTCCCATGGATACCAGCGACAACTCGCAGTCACCCAGAGTGGCGCCCCGGGACACACCCAGGTACCACCCTCGCTGTCCCTGATCCTCACATCCTGTTCTTCAGCAATGTGTTATTTTTAATTTTCAAAAAATGTAACATATGTTTGTTTGTTTTTTTTAATGCCTCAAAATGTGACCGAGCAATAGAAGAGCAGGTCGTACTCACACGGTCCCCGGTACAAAAATAACTGCTGATGGTCCTTTCTGTTTGTCCCAGAGAAGCGTTTGAGTAAATATTGGCCCATGAAAAGAATGATGTGAAGAGACACATATGGTGAAGAGTGAGTGAAGGACAGGAGCGTCCCACAACTGTACAGTAGCTCAGGACTGCCCCTTCTCTCTTCCTCTGACTTTCTGACATTATAACCTCTCTTCCTCTCTCCCTGTTATACTCTCTCTCTCTCCCCTCATCTCTCTCTCTCGCTCTTCCTGTTATACTCTTCTTCTGTCGTTCTGACTCCCTCTCTCTTCTCTCACTCTTCCTGCTATGCTCTTTCTTTCTCTCTGTTTTTGTCTCTCTTTCTCTCACCTTTTCTCTGTGTCAGTCTGTCGGTCTATCTCTCTCTCTCTCTCTCTCTCTCTGGCTGTCCCGCTCCCTCACACGTTTTCTGTCTCTCGATCTCTTTCCTTCTGTGTCTGCCTTTGTGTCTGTCTGTCGCTCCCTTTTTCTCTTTGCCTGGCTGTCTCTTTCTCTCTCTCCCTCTGTGTGTGTGTGTTGCTGTCTCTTTTCCTCTCTGTTTGTGTTTCATTCTGTTTATGTCTGTGTCTATTTTTTTAACAGTCTGTCTCACCCCCCACTCCCCCACACTTTTTTCTTCTATTTATGTCTGAATATTTTACTTCCTGTTGATCATTTATCTATCTGTTCTCTCTCTCTCTCTCTCTCTCTCTCTCTCTCTCTCTCTCTCTCTCTCTCCCTCCCCCCCCAACCTTCCTATGTATTCAGTAGGTCAGTTACAGGTAAACAGAGGTAGTCTCATGGAATGGCCGTTAATAGATACCCTTCACAAGAATAAAAGTCAGCCCAAAAAAAAAATCTAAATTAAAACCAGTTCCGCACATTCACAATGAGTGAGAGCCTTCAAACACAAAGCATATCTCATCATAGTCTGAATCCCCCTTAATCCCTCACATCAAGTGGAAAAACTAATACCCTTTCATCCTAATTTCATGTCCAACGAGGGGAAAAAAAAGGGGGGAAAAACTGTAATCCTAAAAGGAACAGAAATCGGAGACTTGTGGAACATCTTACCAGCTCTGGGACGGGTTGTCACTGTTGTTCCTACTCAGCATCCATGTAATTTCTCTCCCCAAGTCTTTTGGATATAATTTCCTTAATTCCTACAAACAGCAGCTTCCCAGACTCACTCTCTCACACACACTCACTCCACCCCCAAAACACCAAAACAATTCTTTTGTTCTTTTTCCCTCCAAAATAAACCCCACCCTCTTACCTGGCACCTGACCTCCCATACACAGTCTAGTACCCCAGGTGGATATTTAAAGGAATGACAGGCGACAGCACCATTACCCCACCCTCACCTCAAAGTGAGTCCACTGGACCTCCATGTCCAGATGTGCGGCAGGTGTTTTACCTTATCCCCCCGCTGCAACTTGTGGCCACCTGAGCTCTTCTGCTTTGGCTTGTTGGAAGAATATAACACCACCACGGATACCAATCCCCTTCAGCTCCATTAAAGATCACCACCATTATCCAGAAGTCGAGGTGTTTCCAGTGTGAAACGTCTTCGAACGTTTAACCGATCCTTCCTTCTCGGCGTTTGTTTCCAGTAAGGAATCCAAAGAGGACGCTCAGAGGAGCGCGAGCCAGGCGGAGAAAGATCTAGAAGAGATTAAAAAGCTTATAGAAGAGTCTGGAGGGAAACTGTCCATCAGGAACCTTCAGTGTGAGGTGAGTGGCTCAGAGGTGGCGTAACTGCACCGACTGGGCTGAGGTCATGTTTTAAAAGGGCTGCAGGAACTGATCTTATTACGACAACATAAATAAAAATATTTATGCTTTTAATCTGAATATTGAGGTCTCTTTTGGGGGGGGTTTCTTCTAGCTGGACTTTGGGCGGAGGAAGTCTGATGGTACGACCACACTGGGCATCGTGAACCCTGCTGATCTGAGTGCTGGAGGTAACGGAGTGAGGGATCGATATCATTATTAATGAATTTGATTTGTTTTAAAGAGCTAAATAAACACGGAAACTGAATCGTTACTCAGGAGTGTGTGTGCGTGCGTGCGTGTGTCAGATCCAGGGTACTGTCCAGTGAAGCTGGGGATGATGGGAGTGCGGCTGCAGACTGGAGTGAACACTCTGCAGGGTTTTAAAGAGGACAAGAGAAACAGAGTCAATCCAGGTCTCTCTCTCTTACACACACACACACACAGTGTCATTCTCTTTCTGTCCATCTTACTTTGTCTCTACCTTTCTTTGACTTTCTGTCTCTATCGCTTTTTCTCTCTCTTTCCCTTTCTGTCTCTTGCACCCTCGCTTTCTCTTGTACTCTTTCTCTGTCTTGTGCTTTCTCTCTCTCTCTCCATCTTTCTCTTTTGCACTCTCTCTGTCTTTCTCTCTGTTTTCTCTTTCTCTGTCTTTTTCTCTCCCTGTCTTTGTCTCTTCTGCTTTTTCTTGCGCTCTCTCTGTCTTTCTGTCTTTTTTGCTTTCTCTTGCGCTTTCTCTCTGTTTTCTCTCTCTTTCTGTCTCCCTCTTTGTTTTTCTGTCTTTTGCTTTCTCTCTTTCTGTCTCTTCTGCTTTTCTCTCTCTTGTCCTCTCTGTCCTCCTCTCACTCTTACACTGTCTCTCTCTTGTACCTTGTCTTTCTTTAAAGCTCTCTCCGTCTCTTTCTCGCTCTCTCTATGTCGTGCTCTCACATTCTTTCTCTCTTGCATTGTTTCTCTTGTGCTCTCCCATGTTCTCCTTTTTCTCTCTTTCTTATCCGCTCACTCTCCTCTCTCTGTCCTTCTCCGTCTTGCGTCCTCTTTCTGTTCTCTCTCTCTCTCCATTTTCTCTCTCTTGTGCTCTCTCGCTCTCCATATCTCGCTGTCCCTTGTCCTTTTTTTCTCTTTTACATCCTATCACTCATGCGCTCTCTCTCTCTCTCTCTCTCCCAGTAATAAAAATAATAAAAGTGAAGATATATAATAGTGAAATAATTTGAGTAAGAAAATCTGTTGATTGTTCTGTAAAACTCGAATAGCGTCAGTGAACCCACATGAACGTCGGGAGTCGGATCATCGAGGCAGCTTTAAGCGCACACAGTAGATGCTGCTGAAATAATCAGACATGACAGCCTCAAAGCGCACGCTGGAAAAACGCCGTCTCTGCCAAACCATTGAATCGGTGGATAAAGAGCCACATTCCTGACATGATCCGAAGTTTTCCATTTTCTACTCGCGTGTGCCACGCCTCTTCCCTTCCCAGTATTCACTTTCTAACTGTGGAGTAGTTATATAATGTGTTTATATATTACAGACAGAATCTGTAACTAGTACAAACTCCCATAAGTCAAGGGTATAGACAAATATAACGTGCCTAAAATAATAACACCGAAAAAATTCTGACCTTCCATGTTTTTATTGAGAGCAGCCATAAAAACCTCATGGTGCTAGTGGGAAAAGTATGTGAACCCTTGAGTTAATGACCTCAAAAAAGCTATTTTGTCAGGTGTTAGGATACCTGGAGTCTTGTAAAGAAAATGAGTTTGGAGCTGTGGACTAGAGCTACTTTGACTTATAAAAACCACTCAATCTTTTTGAGTTTGCTCTGCCCAAGAAGAATACGCATATGTGAGCCATGCCTCGCCAAAAATAGCTTTCAGAGGATCTACGATCAAGAACTTTTGATTTACATAAAGCTGGAAAGGGTAAATTCACCAGTCTACAGTTAGGCAAACAATCTACAAATGGAGACACTTTGGGACTGTGGCTACTCTACCGAGAAGTGGGCGCCCAATCAAAATGACCCCAAGAGCACAACGAAGACTCATCAGTGAGGTAAAGAAACAACCCCGAGTGACAGCCAAAGATCTGAAGGTGTCATTGGAGCTGGCTAACATCTGTGTTCATGAACAAGCAGGGTGTCTGTGGCAGGAAAACACGAAGGAAGCCGCCGCTTACTAAAAAGAACATTGGTGCACGCCTGAAGTTTGCGAAAGAGCACATTGACCCTCCACAGCGGTATTGGCAAAGTGTTTTGTGAACTGATGAAACTAAGATCGAACTACTTGTAAAGAACACGCAGCACTACATCAGGCGTTAAAAGGGCACTGCATATCATCATGAAAACATCATCCCAAAAAATACAGTATGGTGGAGGAAACATCATGATTTGGGCCTGCTTTGCTGCATCAGGGCCTGGCCAGCTTGCAATCATTGAGGGGAAGATGAATTCCCAAGTGTATCAAAACATTCTTCAGGATAATGTGAGAATGTCTGTGCGTCAGCTGAAACTCTGTAGAAGGGTGATGCAACAGGACAATGATCCAAAACACTGGAGCATGTCCACAACAGAATGGCTTCAGAAAAACAAAATCCGCCTTTTGGAGTGGCCAAGTCAGAGCCCAGACCTCAATCCAGTAGAGATGCCGTGGAATGACTTGAAGAGAGCCATGCACATGAGACGTCCAAGGAATATGACAGACAGAGCTAAAGCAGTTTTGCAAGTCACATTTTATGACAAATTAATGCAGAAAACCATGAAATTCCAAAAGGTTCACTTACTTTTTCTTGCCACTGTATTGTTGGCAATCCGAGTATATAACTCCACATTCCGAGGTATTTTGTGCATCGTACGAACACGGTTTTCATCCACAGGTAGAAATAAACTTAATAAACATTATTATTATTATTAATAAAGCTTTTTACTTACTGCTGATGAGTGGAGTGGCCATCTTGGATTTTTGAAGCCTGGGTTGTTGAGGTTGCCCCAACTTTCCGAGGCAGAAATCTGACTTCTTGGACATTCCGGTTGATATTTCCGACTGGGGCCTTCCCAGTACCGCGTGAAATAAACGTTTGGGGGGTTTTTTGGTAACGGATTTATAATGAACTGACGAACAAAACGTCAGAGTAAACACCGTGTGTAATTAAATAAACCTGGGAGGCCTGGTGCCATATCGGTTGGCATGTCTGCCTAACAGCAAGAAGGTCCTGGGTTCGAGTGCCGTTTCTATGTGGGGTTTGCATGGTCTCCCCATTCTGGCATGGGTTTCCTCCAGGTACTCCAGTGTCCTCCCACAGATCAAAGACATCCACATTAGAATAATTGGCTGCTCCAGATTGCCCCTAGGTGTGGATGTGGCCTGTCGAGCAGCTCCAAGTGTACCCCGACTTCGCCCAGTACAGGCTCCAACCTCCCCGCGACACTAATAGCCCTAACAGACTAATAAATTGCAGAACACTCAAGTCTAAGCAATTCTGATAAAGATAATAAAGCCACACCTTTTAACCAATCAGATTCGAGAATTCAAGTGCACTGTGTGTATGTGGGTAATAGGGGTGTGTTTTTCTTTTTTTAGTGGTGTATATGAATTACGGACCTTTCAGCTCATATGCACCAACATACGACTCCAGCTTCGCAAGCATCAGTAAAGAGGATTCGGATCTGATCTACTCCTACTACGGAGAGGAGTCCAGCCTGCAGGGTTCTGAGAGGTGTGTGTGTGTGCGCATTTGTACACAGAAATATACACCCTGTTTAAAAATCAGTATTTTCAATGGGGAGTGCTATAAAATCGAATCTATATTACATGACTGTACGTTTCTGTGCAATGTCTGTCTATCTGTCCACATCTGCATTCCACACACAAACTCAAAAACGCCTTCACTGATCATCGTAATCGTGGTGTGGATGTTGGTGTGATCACCATTTTTGGTGTCCATCTTGAGACTGCAACTCCTGTAGGACTTTTTTTTTTATTATTCTGCAAAAATGTTCACTTTGTTTAATCCAGGCATATTTTCAGCACAGTAATGGGAAATGCTTGAAAGTTCACCTACAGCCATCTGCTCTGCTGTGTGTGTGTGTGTGTGTGTGTGTGTGTGTGTGTGTGTGTGTGTGTGTGTGCACGCATATGAGTCCAGCTCCCACACAGTTGCCACCATTCATACACCCATCACATCACACTCACTGAGGAATGTTATTTAACACTTGTGCATATGTTGTGTGTGTGTGTGTGTGTGTGTGTGTGTTATTTTAGTATTACAGATTTTCTAGCCAAGTCAGAAGAGCATATGAGCAGACTAGCGGATAATATTTTGGATGCACTAACCAACGGCGAGCACTCCAAGCATCTGAAAGAGACCGAGACTGTAAGAATAAAAGTTGTTATATATTATATTATATATTATGTTATATTATATGCCTTATACATTTCCATAACCCTCTTTCTGCCTTAAAACAGATTCCTGTGTAAAAGGTTCCAGTGTTTTGTTTACAATACACCCAGTTATGCAATAGATTACATTGTTTATAACGGATAAGACATAAGTATACACAGATAGGAAACATCTCTCCATGCAGAAGCAAAATCTGAGGAACTAGAGCTAGGATCAAGACTGAAGGTTTTAATAAGGTTTCATGTGGACGGGAATCATAGGGCAGGGTGATAAATGATCATTATCGCAATATCGTCACTTAACTGAAGAAATTGAGTGTTCTGGGTGAAGGGCTTTTATCTCCATGTAGAACTAGATTAATAAATCCATTCATTCATTTTCTAAGCCGCATAATCCTAGCGGGGGAGGCTGGCGCCCATCTCAGCCGACTCTGGGCGAGGGCGGGGTACACCCTGGTCAGCTCGCCTGGCCACTGCAGGGCCAACACTCACACAACCATTCACACTCACACCTAGTTGTGATTTGGAAAAGCCAATCAGCCTACTGTGCATGTTTTTGGACTGTAGGAAAACCGGAGTACCCGGAGGAAACCCACGCAAGCACGGGGAGAACTTGCAAACTCCACACAGACAGAAACGCCTCGAGCCCGAGAACCAAACCCAGGCCTTCTTGATGTGAAACGAACGTGCTAACCACTGCATGCCGCCAGATTAATAAATATTAGAAATAGGCAGTAGCAGGAGATGAAAGAGCAGATACCCCGTCACCGGTGGAAAAAAACAGCTTTTTTTTTTTTACCTAAACTGGAGAAAAACATCAGAAACTCAAATACGCAAAGCAAACACGGAGCGTTCTGGATTAACAAACAAAAACAGTGTGCAAGTGCAGCGCTGGAGCTTGTGACCAAGCACCCTGTTTGTGTTGACAACAGGTGTCTGACGAGCCTGAACCAGCTGCAGGTGTACACCCTGGACAGCTCGCCAGGCCATCGCAGGGCGAAAACACGTACAACCATTCACACACACCTAGGGGCAATTTGGAACCACCAGTCAGCCTACTGTGCATGTTTTTGGACTGTGGGAGGAAACCGTCTTGTGAATATATTGGAAATCACATGTCAAACCTGATTATCATGATCGATTAAACAAGAAAACAGTGATCATATCCTTTTATCTTCTTTAGAGTGGCCAAGAAGAGGAGGAGTCAGCGGAGAAGTCGGACGCTGCCGATGACGTGGAGGTAAAAACAGTAGAGTATAAAGAGTGGAAAAAATGAGCTGTTTTACTACTGCTGCTACTACAGTTTATTTATATCCACTAAATTACAGTGTGCAGGTTTTCTGAGTGGTGGGAAATTCCCAGGGCTTTAAACCTCTTAGTCACACCCACTGACTTGTTTGTGTCATGTGATCTTTTCGTCACAGCTGACGTGTTTCTGATTAAAAGGAAACGGTGACTAAATACTTGGAGCTGAGCTTAGTGAATATTATCATGCGTGTGCATCTTCATTTAAAAATAAGGGTCTTTTAAATATATCTTATGTTTATTCTCACATAATACAGTTCCTGAAGTGTGAACCGATGTAACTGAAAGGGTTAACTTGTTCTGTGTTAGGTGTTAAGATGTACAGATACATTAAAGACATGTTAGCTTGTTAGCAATGAAATAAAGAGAGAACAGTTAAAAGGTGCGTGGTAGAACATGAACATGATGACTAATTTCTTACTTGACAGATCCGTCCTGCTGTGAGGGGGCGTGCGGTCAAAATGGCGTAATCGTCATTGTTTGCTAGACACTTCGGCATTGTGCGGTTGTCAGTTAACGTTTTTGTGCACACGATGCTTTTTGTAATCGGTTTCAAATCCCATGATGCCCAGCACCCAAAGTATAAAGCAGCCTTAAAGCAGTTGAACAAGCACGTCATGCATTAATGTAACATTCAAAGGCAAATACAGTGCAGTGCAATAAGGCGCCTTTGTACTGTTGATCAATTCGTTTTTAACGGTATGATAACCTCTTCTGAAAATATGCCTTTCAAGGTAATATATTAATTCATCATTTAAAAACACACGAGCCAGAGGGGGAAAAAATATAATAAAATTGCGTAGAAAAATCTTTGTGTAAAATCCTTGTGTAAAAATTTACATAAATTCTTAAAGGGAAATTAAACCCAAACTTAATAAATGCTGGAATACATCGTATACGACTTTGGACATCAAAACATGCTATTGTTGTTACAACCTTCTCGGTGATGGAAAAAACATCTGCGTCTGCACACAGGGGGGCGATATTGTATTGTGAAAAGTCGCATGTGATTAACGTGTATCTGGCGGTAAATATGAAAGTACTTTGCATATGAATGAACGGCGAGTCATACCATTCATTCATGTAAATGAGCTATTTGTCTGATGTATGTAAATGAAATGTAGTATTATGTGCAGATGTGCCTGGTTACCCCGCGGCCATATTTGGGTACTGCCGTTCCTTTCCGCGTCTGTCTATCTGTCAGTGCGTCCATCGTGGTAGCACTACAGCCTCTAATAATTGACCAATCAATCTGAAATTTGGTTACCAGATGTATCTTTGCAGCCTCCAGACACCTATTTAAAATGAACTATGTGTGTTGATAATTACAATAATTATAACACTAATTAATTAATATTAATAGCTACGTTTGCATTGTGTAATTCCAATAACAAGGTTGTATACTGCATTAGCAGTGTGCACTCACAAGATTTCAGTAACAAGATCAAGATACACCTTGGGGCGTCATGTGGTCACACAGGTTTTTTTTTTATTTAATTTTTTTCAGAAGTTCACTAGTTTATATCTGATTTGATAGTTTAATGTCTGTATACTGTTATTTTTGCCGTTAACTTGCCTTATGACTTGGCGAATTCACATCCTGTTCTCACAATTTCACTCATTTACGAGAATGAAGCAGCAGTCTTTTCAAACTGGCTAATGCAAGCTATGAAATGGATTTTAGGAGACTGCAACTTTTGAAATGTATGCCCGCCACAAATCACTGGAAACCGTGACCCTCCCGCCACCAACCACTGGTAACCATGACCCGTTCACTACTAATCACTGGTAGTCATAGACCCTTCAACCGCTAACTATTGGTAATCATGGTCCCTTCTGCCGCCAATCACTGGTAACAATGTTGCCCCGCCCACCTCCATCCACTGGTAACCATGGTGTCCCGCCCGACCCATCACATATCACCATGGTTTGTCGCACCCTTTCGCCCTCTTTGTTCTTCATTTTTAAACTTTCGTTTTGGAAATATTAGTTTATAAGAAGCGAGTCAACATTTTCCTCCTTGGAGTTACAAAGGTTTTTGCGACATGTTGAAAAGATTAAATAGTGATCATTTCTACTACTGAAGTCCACCTTGAAATAGAGATGCAGATGTTGTGGTTCATGAAGCCATTGGAAGGTCAGAGAAGAAGGTGGGGTGTCAGAGAGTTCCCTCAAACCATCATCTACTGGGAAAGTACATATTTCCTGAACTCACCGTTCAGAGAGGCACAAAAGTTACGTGACGGTTTTACGAAGCCAAAAAGATGTATTGCTTTAAACACTTATTTTACTACCAGACTATAAATATAAATTGGGGGTCATGTGATGTGGTTCGGAGGGGACTGATAGAAAGAGACAATGGGGGGAGCATTCTCGCTTAATAAACCTACTAAATCAGACAGGACCCGTCTCTCTCTCTCTCTCTCACACTTTCTCTCTCTCTCTCTAAGCAGCTGTGTCAACAAAGCCATCTAACCCTCCTACACACACTCTGAACATTTACTATCACTTACATTCTCATTTCTACAAAAGAAAAGAGCTGTGGCTGAAAAGTGGCAGTTTTCAGAATCAGAGATAGGTTTGAAGTAGTCATTTCTAGATGGTAAGAATATCTTCCTTGATGGGAAATGGCTTCTTTAAAGCCTGCGACAGTCTTCATGCTCCCCTGCTGCTGTAATGAATTGAGTAATAAAGACGCGAAAGACGAGGTGTTCCATTTTGCACCATACAGTTCAAACACTTGTTTGTTTTTTCATTAACTTATTTTATGTCCTTGTTTTATATGGGAAATGTGATACACGACGTGCTGCGTTTTTAGATGACTGCAGAGCTGCAGTGTGATCAAGTGTGTGTGGGAATGAAGGGACATTTCAGGGAAATTTAAAGGGAACCTGTGGTGAGTTAGTGTTACTAGCTGTTTAAAATAATCACGTATAACATCAGTGGTTCTTTCCAGCAACATCAGTCCGTTTTCAAAGTGCGTGCGAGTGTTATAACTCTAGGCGCGCTCAGAGACATGTTGCCCTTCTGATTGGCTGTTCCAGCCTGGTAGTGACGTGAACTCGTTGGATTGGCTGGGCTGCGTCACCGACCCCGTGCAGCATAACACATTATTGTCCAGTGCTGAGCTGCACAAACAACAAGCGCAGAAGTCGAGGAAAGCATCTCTTTTTGTTCCTAAACCGACTGACGACAGGAAAGTCGAGTCGGCAAAACGTTAGCTGCATAAACCATTTTGGATTCACCGTCACGCTGATCTCTGGCAGCGTGCTCGTCCTCAGAGTCACTGGAATGTGACGTCTCACTGTCTCCACAAGACTCTTACATTTACAGCATTTGGCAGACGATCTTATCCAGAGCGACTTACAATTATCATTTTTATACAACTGAGCAATTGAGGGTTAAGGGCCTTGCCCAAGGGCCCAACAGTGGTGATAGTGGGGATTAACCTGATGATCAGTAACCCATCGCCTTAACCAGTAAGCCACCACTCCTCCCTCTCTGGTTCAAATAGGTTACCATTTACACCCATTTCCTCCAAATTGCTGCCGTAGTTGCTTCTTTAACACGTTTTTTAATCACTTAAAATGTCGCTCGCTGAATAGATCCACTTGTTTATTTGCGCTGGACAACCCCGCCCACCGTGTTCACGTTACTTCCGGGGAAAAATTGCCTGGTAACCATAGGTTCATCCTCCGCTAGAAATCCATGGGATAAAGTCACCCAGTTTTGTGCTTTTTATGGTCATTTATGTTAAAATAAGCTCTGTATCGCTTAAACGCATTACATGCACACAAATTATGCATGTAATATAATACTATAAACAGTAATAAACAGCTGCAGGTTCCAAGTAAGGCGGTTGTGTTGTTTTATTTGTTTTATTCTAAATGCCCTGTTTTTTTCCTCTCTTCCCCTCTTTAGGTGGTCGGGTCAGAGTTGAAGGCTACGAACAGCATGAGCGCTCTGAATTCCGTCCTCACTCTGGGTCTGGGTCTCGACTTCCTCCCAGAAAGCTTTGACTCACAGGGTGAGCGCGCACACTTGTTCAAACACAGACTACACAAAACCGCAAAGTCCTTTTAACCCCTCCTCACCACCCATAATCATACCAATCAGCTTCTCCATAGCTCTTTAAACTGAAAGAAGGAATATCGATCTCGACATCGCTGTCTGACCTACTTGCACACACGTCTACGCTCTCTCCGTGTCTCAGAGGCTGAACAGTTCCAGAAGAAGCTGGATGAGACGACCGTCTTGCTGAAGGATCTGCACGAAGCTCAGAGAGACCGACTTAGTGCCAAACAACCTCCGAATATCATCTGCCTGCTCGCACCTACTGCCAAGGAGTTACAGCTAGGTACATACACACACACGCACACTCGACGTCATGTACTTTATCTTTTTAAATGTGTGTTTTATGTATGTTTGTAGCGGAGAAGGTGACTGAAAACTTGGCTCAGCTGACCAGTCAGGTGACCCCCGGAGATGTCAGCAGCGTTTATGGCATTAGGAAAGCGATGGGTATATCACTGCCTAGAGAACCTCCAGAAAGTACATTCACACACCTGACCACAGGTACTAAACACACCCAGATTATCCAGACCTAAAGGTTTTAGTTGTGTAAATTAAACATTAATTATGACGCTTAAATGTATGTTTAATATACCTGGAGAAAATGTAAAGGTGCAGTCTGTAACGTGTGAAGCCGTTCCGAGATTTGTAAACACATTACTGGGTCACCTTGACCTTGTTTTTCAAGGTCACGACTGTCAACACAGCTGTATAAAATTTCTCAGTACTGGCCTATTATTATTATTAACTAGCAATTAATTTTTTCTGTCCCAGAAATTAGCTCCACCTCCAACCTACACAAAGCAGCTTAGCTTAAGAATATACATACTGCTTCTTTAATTCTTAACACTTTATAACTCTTAATATTAATAATTATAAATTAAACGGCTTGAGTAATTTTGTTTGTTTTCACTTCACAGTGGGGGCGGAGCAGCTGGACGGAGTGGGTGTGGCCTCTGGTGACGTCTCTGCTTTGACACTGTAACTGTATTGGGCATTCCTGTAATGATGGTGCTTATTACTCTGTCTGATGTTTGTATACGTTTTGCTTAATAAATGTGGTTTTTTTTAAGTATCCAGGGAGGTCCAGTGGCAGAGATTTTTTTAAAATAATTTTTTATAGAGGTGAGAGGAAGGTGAGATCATCTCAGTCGAACATCTGAAGTTATTCCGAATAGTCATGACGTGTTTCCTGTTATTTGGTGAAAGAAAACTCGGCGGTTATCTGGATTATTAATGACGATTCACTCTAAATACTTCATACTTTGTGTAAAATTATTTATTCCATACTGATACTGTACAGGAAATTTAAGTTAGACACCTTATACATTGAAAATGGAAAAGATGTTAGTTTCAGTTGTTAGTTACAGTACACCCATGTTTTACTTTCACCTCGTCTGCTTTATCTGTAAGACGTGCACATTGACGGTTCTCCTCTTCCCCTACCTGTAACATGATTTCTACAGCACAACAGAAAACAGCCTAAAGTCAACGCCACTGATCGCAAAAAAAAAAAAAAAGAGACTGGATTGCATATCAGCATTTAAAATTTGAGCCCAGATGCCAGCCATCTTTGTGAGACCACCATATTCAGTCGTACAGTTGGAAGACAATGCAGCAACGGAAAAAAAAAAAAAGATTTCACTGTTGAATTCACTGAATGTCTTAAATTCATTAGCAATGCCCAAAAAAACAGCTTACGGCCAGAATCAGACGATTTTCAGTGTGACCAGCCCTGACCAGAGCTCGTCCAGTCAGTCTCTCGTATTTCCAGTTCTGAACTGGTCGGTATAGTAATAATAATAATGTTAGTCACATACATGCTTATGCCACATAACATTGTCCGTGTGGAAGTTCTTCCCTGCAAGTGAAGACAACGCTTGCAATATTCAATACAGGAATTCCAAAGTGAACCACCACGAAACACCGGACGCACAAAATATCGCCCAACTAAGGTGTCCATCAGGTTTGAACTGTAAAGTGGTCTCGCCAAGATGGCGTCGATACGGCTTCAAATGTTGCCACCCACGCAATCCATGCAGGTCTTTTTTTTTTCCTTCCTTTTTTTTTTTAAACTCAGTTATCAAGGCTAACAGGAATATGAAGTGCAATAAGGACATGGCCACACCTTCGAAAAGGCGGAGTCATAATGGTAGTCAGGTGTGTTAAAGGAGAAAAAAGGTTTTAAAAATGCAGTACTTTTCACAATCTGATCGTACTGTAGAATTTTATGCTCTTATGATGTTTAGCTCTGATTAGTCGTCTTAAATGACCAACATTGACAACACATAAATTCCTGTTAGGTTAAGCCAGCGAACAGTTTTTCTCGAAACAGCTTGAAGTCATTCAGCAGCATGTCCATTTCTCTTCTTCCAAAAGCTTCACATCATGTCCTAGTTAATAATAATAATAATAATAATAATATGTCCTCTTCATGTTGGAGTGTGCAGGTCCCATTTGTTTTGCTAGTAGCATCGGGGTTAAGACAAAGACTTCAACCAGCAGTATTCAGAATGCACAAAGGTCCTCTTCTGTGAGCTCGCTTAGTTTCCTCCACCGTTTTTTAAAGGGTCCCTGAACGCTGGGGGAGGAGGGGGGTGTGGATAAACCATGCTCCAGCATTAAGTGGGAATGTTCAGCCTCGGCCAGTCTGTAAAGTGTATATTCGTTCAAAGTTTCTGGCTTTGTGAGAGGTTTTAAGCTTCTTTCCCAACCCTCAAAACATTTGGACGTCCTCTTAGACTTGTATGACAGTCTAAAAAAAAACGAAAAGAAAAAACACTACCCATCCAGCTGTATGTGTGTGTGTCTGTGTGTGTGTGAGCATCAGCACTTTCAGCTGAGTCCTATTCCCTGCTGCTTATTGGAGTCTGTACATAGAAAAAACGTTTTGAGTTCTCCTTTCCCCTTCACGTTGATCAGACCTCGGCACTCGCACGAGTAACCCAGGTTCTGCAGCACGTCCGACGTCTCTTCCGTCACCTAGAAACGTACACCACATGCGTTAAATTACTGCTGAATAAATCCTACAGGATAGACATTAAAACATCTTCACATGGCGCTGATACTTTTATGCTACAGTTTCTAAAGACATGCAGCAAATAGAAACGGATCACTGTGACTGATATAATTCAAACTATCCGTCGTTTAAAGTGGAAACAGAGATGTACCTCATAAAACATAAAAACGTAAACATTTCAGTGCAGAAATATTACAATGGTTATATTTGCAGCTAAGAACATAGTACTGCTCCAGTATCCATTTCAGTTATTTATAATCTGGATCTGAGCGTTGAATAAAATAAATGTAAGTATTGGCAACCTTTTAAAAGGCAAACTGACATCAGGGAAAGCAGACACGACATATAATAAAGTTGCAGTAATTTTACTCACTTTTATATCAGTATATCTAATATCATGCTCAGGATGCTGAGGGGTTTGTGTACAACTCATAATTCGATTCAGTAATCAATTCAGTAGGTACGTTCAAACTCAACTGAGAGCGGCATCTAAAAGGATAGAGTCATTATGTGCTTTCGGCCCGTGCTATTCCAGGAACACTACATCACTCACAGATCCGACAGTGCTGGGAGAGCACCCACCTTTAAGTTAGAAGGCAAATAAAATCTCCATTGTACTGCAAAAAGTGACACGTGACATTGGCTGGGCAGTGTACAGATAGCATAGGATCATGTAAATGAGGGGACGCCTGTTTGATGTATATAATGTAGTATCACCTGCAGATGTGCCTAGTTGGACTTTATTCAGAAGTTCACTAGTTCATATCTGATCACTCAGTTTAATATCTGTATACTCTTATTTTTGCCGATATCTTGCCTTACTGAAGCTGACGCAGCCACGTCGCGAGAGTGAAACAGACTACAAATGGCAACCTTTATAAACAGGCTTATGCAAATTATCGGATACCTTTTAGCAGATTGCTACTTCGAAAATGTAAGTGAAAACGACCTGCTGATAAATATTCATATTTTCAGTGTTACAGGAGAGTTTGGAAGGCTTTCGTTTTATTTTCCTCAAAGTCTCTGACTATGTTTACTCCTAGAACACCCTTCACCCTAACATCATAAAAACTAATTTATGTGGGAAAGCAAACTGTTGGAATTAGACACTGTGGATAGAAAGTTGATTCAGACAAGAAAAGACACGTAACAGGCAAATGGGCGGAGCTACGTTATACAGTGGCCAACCAGCATGAGTGCTAAAACTGGTGGCTTCAAATATGAGATGTGATATGCTGTCCACTCATATATACAGTCTATGGTATAATATAAAGGAAGTAAAAAATGTCCCGCATGGTGGAGTGTGTAAAATCCCTTTACAATACTGTATTAGTACTCTGTGTTTTTATTCCCTTTATTAAAGGGTTTCCCAAAATATTCAATGGAAACCAGGTGAAGTAGGTAGAAAAGTTATTCAGGGTACAGTGTGTACCATGAATGTGGTACCATCATGCCGATTGGTTTGTTAGATCACATTATGACATGTGACGATGTGTCTGGGGGGCTGGTTTATTATTTAATCCAGAATCAGCTGTGGGTTAAAACTTAAAAAGCTTTGAAATCTCTTTCTGAGAATCTGGAAACTTGTACGGACCTGAATCCTTCCCAGTTCTCCGGTGCTCTCCATCCGGCTGGCTACGTTCACAGTGTTCCCCCAGATGTCGTATTGCGGCTTGCGTGCTCCGATCACCCCCGCTATCACTGGCCCGTGGTTTATTCCTGCACAAACACACAATCCATGTGCTTTGAAAACACTTGACAAAATATTTATGTCAGCAGGACGCAATTCCTACCACAACATGAGTTTTACGTGCCAAGGGAGTAAACAGTTAAGATTTTAACTGCTGTGTATAAATAAAAAAAAAAAAAGGCAGTGATGTTACTGACCACACAAGTGCTTCTGTGCATTCCAGTCATGTCAATTACTATTTATAACCGTGGGTGAGAACCACGTCACTCCTTAAAAATATATCCTTGAGTGTATATTTAATGTAGCGTTCAGTGACAATTAGGTATTGAACGGGATAAATAATGAATTTCACCACATTCCTGTTATTTTATATAAACATCGCACACTCAGCAATAAAAATAATCAACATTCGCTCGAAAGATTCAGTTAGAGGAATGTTTCACGCTCAGTAAAATCTTTAAATAGCTCTTCAGAGTCAAAACAGCGCCTCAGATCGTCATCACGTCAGTGCATTCTGGGTAACGGCTCACTACTGCATTTCATCTGTTCATATTAAACTCGTCCGCCATCACCCGTTCCTCTGCTTTTAACATTTCTATTGGTGCAAAACTCACTCTCTCGCTCATTTAAACTGCTAGAGACACGGGGAGGCTAGAGCCTATCTCAGCCGACTCAGGGCGAAGGCAGGGTAGACCCTGAACAGCTTGCGAGACCATCGCAGAACCAACACACAGACACACACATAGCCGTTCGCATTTAAACCTAAGAGCAATTAGCCATTTAGCCTAATGTGCATGTCTTTGGACTGTGGGAGGACACCGGAGTACCCAGAGGAAACCCCCAAAAGCACAGGGAGAACATGCAAACTCCACACAGAAACGCCCGAGCGGAGGAATCGAACCCAGGATCTTCTTACTGTGAGGCGGACGTGCGAACCACCACCCCACCTTGCCGCCCGGTGCAAAACTGAAGACCAAATATTTCTAAATGATTTAATTATGATTTTAGATTTTAACTGGATCTTGAGTTCTTTCGCTCGTGTTTTTAGTAAAGCACAAGTCTGATCCGCAGACTAGTGCATATAGAGCACAGGAACCCCTACAAAAAAAAAGAGAGAGAGAGAGAGAAGCTCTACTCATGGCGAACAATCTCACACTTTCACTTTGTTTAATATTTTTCTGAAAGAAGAAACTTAAGAGATTAAACAGTTACTGAAAATGGAGGAAGGATTAAAAAAGATCAAAGGATGGGTAAATAAATAGACCGAGATGAATAGAAAGATAACTGGATGAATGGATAAGTAAATAGAATGACAGAAAGAATAATAGATAGATAGACAGAATGAAAGATAGAATGATATATAGAAATAGAAAGTTTGAATGAATGATAGAAAGATAGAAACTAGTTGATAAAAAGAATGAAAGACAGAAAGAATGAATATTGAAAGAAGGATAGATAGAAAGAATGATAGATGGCTAGAAATAGTGGTAGATATATAGATGGAATGATCGATAGATAGAATGATACAAATAATGACAGATGAATGGGAAGATAACTGGATAAATAAAATTATACACAGAATGATAGAAAGAGTGATAGAATGATGAATAGAAAGATAACTGGATAGATGGATAGAGGTATTGAGTAGAATGATTGATGAAAGGAAAGATGGAGGAAATAGTTCAACAGATGAATGAATGGATAGATGAAAGGGAAGGGAGACAGAAGGGTGGTTGGATGGACAGATGGGTGCATTAATAAAAATATAGGTGGATGGATGAAGGGAAAGATGGAAAGATACAATGGGTAAATAGTTAAAATAGTCCAACAGATGAATGAATGGATAGATTAAAGTGAAGGAAGACGGATGGAGGAATCAATGCAACATCTTGCTCATGTTCTCTCTATATCCATGCGGGTTCTCTGAAGATGGATGAATATATTAATGGACAAATAGATGAATGGATGCTTAAATGGATGGATGAATGGAAGGACAGATGGATGAGTGTATGGATGAATAGATGGATAACTAAATGGAAAGACAGATAAGTGAATGAATGGATAGAGTAAAGTGTGTGTGTGTGTGTGTGTGTGTGTGTGTGTGTGTGTGTGTGTGTGCGTGCGCGCGCTTCCTGGCTGAGTGAGTAGAAGTGTGTGTATGTGGGTGTGTGCTGGAACCACTCACCCACACGCAGTCTAAAACTGTTAAACGAATGGCGGTTGATGCCGTCCAGCTTTCCCATCAGAGCGATGGCGAACTCCACCATGATGCCGATCTGTGCCGGCTGCCGCTCACGGTCCTACCAACGCACAGCGCGTAACATCACGACACCGTTATTACCATCATTCCATTAATAAAGGTCTGAAATCTAAACCAGTGGTTTCAGTAATAAAACAGAACCCACATCGCAGCGTAATACCTGGTTCGTCTCCTGTCCAGATGTCCCACTGAGACCCGCAGCCGCCATGTACGTGCTGCCGATAGTCTTAATCTTCTCTACGCCACTGAACTTCGGCTTCGACAGCAACTACAGCGACAGAGAGGAGAGAAAAGGGAACGTTTCAGCACCGTTCCAGTCATGACACGTAACACCTCATCTGTGCTGACGGTTCACCTCGTCGAAGTCAGCGATGATCTCATTCAGCAGCCGTAAACACTCCAGTCCCTCTTTGTTGATGTCGCACTCGGTGTAGAACTCCTTAAAGTCAGGGACTGAAGCGAACATCACACACACACAGTCATACGACTTGTAGTACAGATCCTGGAGAACACACACACACACACACACACACACACACACACACCATTTATTATGAAAGAAATGCATACAGTGAACATGATACGCATTACAATGTGTGAACTTACAATTTTAAAGTTACACAACGCGACAACTTTGACATCAAATTACAAACTTACAGTCTCAGAACGGTACAAACGTAAACTATGATATTATATTGTCATATCGCCCATCCCCAGGTAATACCAATACACTGATCAATTAGAAACAAAATACAACATAGCAAAGAGGACACAGAGATGGATATATGATGCATGAAGAAATGGAGGTACATATTAATAATAATAATAATAATAATAATAATAATAATAACTCCTCCTTTGCAGGCAGGAACTAAAAAAACATTAGAATTAGGAAAGTACTTGTATTTAGAAAGCTGAATTATTTTACCAAATAAAAAAAAAAAAATTATTTGTATTTGTAAGTATTATTTGTAAAACAGTTTTGTATGCAGAAATAACACACACACACACACACACACACACACACACACACACCATTTTCAGTGCTGTCTCACTAATGATAAACATAAACATGTGCGATTCAAACTCACGACGAGAAAGCTGATTTAAGTTCAATATTCCACCTCTCAGAGCTCGAACTCTAATAGCCCCCCATTTGGAGGTGGCCTAACACACTCGGGGGGGGGGTATCTCCAGTTTGATAGTCACGCACCTTGTCGACGCACCACTCGGGGCCCAGATTTATTACACGTTTATAAAGACTCCTAATTAAGGGAGTCAGAAACCTTTCACTTCAGTGAGCCGACTAAAAACGTGTTATGTTATTAGCATTTAATGAGGGATTCGCGAAGACATCCCAATTTCACTCGCCATCTCTTTTCTTTACTTAAGATTGATTAATCAAGAAGTTTGACACAGAGGAAAAAATATTTTAAGGCTATCTGTAAAAATGTAACCATCTGCAGAAGCACTAAAGAAAACTCCGCGGGCTCTCAGTGTACCGTCTGGGTCACGGCACCATGTTTTTTTCAAGCAAATCAGGAATCGGGTAACAGACATGGCTGGTGTTGATTTTTAGCCTTTTAATGATCACAGTAAGTCCTCGACTTACGACCTGACCCATCATGCAACAATTCAAGGTTATGATGCTGATGCCATAAGTCGTTAGGAATTTTCGATCCGACTTTCGACGTTTGCGTCGTAAAAACAAACTAGTTTGTGTGTGCGGCGCAACAATACGTCAGTTGTGCGGCGCCCGACCGAGGATTCTCTGCGGATTCTGCAGCTTCCTCCTCCCAATAAGCCTGTCTCTCCTTCCATTGCAGCGCCCCTTCCAGTGTACAAATCACCCGCAGGAGCAGGAATTATTTTATACTTGTTGGTTATGATTTCATGTGTCGTAGAAATGTGTTTTTATATACAGGATTATGATTTTGTCACTGCATTAGCATAGTTAAGTGGTGTGATCCGACTTACGACAAAATCCGAATTACACCGCGACGTAGGAACGGAACCCTGTCGTTAGTCGACGACCCCCCTGTATTTTCTCAAGATCATTTGTTCTCCTCAACAGAAGGATAATTCAATAATTCAGAACAGCTTCAACAACTCGCTCTCGAACATGATGAGCCACTTTACAGGCATGTCTTTAAGTATTCATTCGTTTGCTGAACTGCTTAACCATACCAGGGTTGAGGGAGGGTGGAGCCTATTCTTAGTCGACTCTGGGCAAGGGCGGGGTACATAATGAACAGCTCAACAGTCCATCACAGGACACACACACACACACACACACACACACAGTTATTCTTTTTCTGTCCATATAACTTAGTCTCTCTGTTCACCTTTCTTTTGCTTCCTGTCTCTCTATCCCTTTTTCTCTCTTGCACTCTCTCCCTATCTTTCTCTCTCTCTCTCTCTCTCTCTTTCACAAATCCATTCAGACTCACAACTAGGGGCAATTTGGAGCAATTTACTAATGTGCATGTCTTTGGACATTTGGTGTCGGAGGAAACCGGAGTACCCAGAGAAAACCCATGCAAGCACGGGGAGAAAACTATGCAAACTATACACAAAATCCTCCTCGCTGAGTCCGGGACTCAGACCCAGGACCTCAGTGTGAGGCAGACGTGCTAACCACTACACCACCGTGCCGCCCTCTTTCAGAATACAGTGGTCTGGAAATAAGGAAACGCAGATATTTTCTTCTGTCCACTAATAAAACATAGCCAGCTATAAATGAGATAACTACCGGTAGGAACTTAGCATTCCGGGTTCTGTGCGCTTCACCACTTGGTGCACTACAGCATGCCATGGTGTGGAATGACTCGGAGCAGCATGCTATGAGTGGATGGTAAAGGTTTGAACACTGGTGCTGGTCCCTACCTTGTACTTCTGGTTTAGTAAAGTGTTAGTGGAGAGCAGCCCCACCTCGTTCTTTTTGTTCTCGCCCACGAACAGCGCGGCCACGTGAGCTGGAAGAACGTTCTCCAGCAGCAGCCGCGTCAGGTTCTCACACAACTCGATCTCGTCCTTGTCCGTGCGGTTCTTGTTCTTCAGCAGGAATTCCTGACGGCAGCAGAACTCATCCTGTAAGGAAGAGCAAACGGCTAGAACGCAGTACTGGTGCTGAGAAGTGTCTCACTCAGGTGAAAATTCAAATTTTCAGAAATTATATGATATGATACTGTTTTTCATAATGCTTTGTTTCTGCAGCCTAATGAATGATGCAACATTACATCATCCAAGCTTGAACCAACTGTAGAGAATCACGCAGTGTTATTGAGATCAAGAGAAACACAATTTGTTTAATAATTTACATTTTAGCTCACATTCCATATCTAGCAGGGGGGCATGATGGAAAATCTGCTGCTTGATGTACTTTATGATGTACCTTACATGGTTCCCACACCTTCTTTAACATCAAATTCAAGAGCCAAACATGACAGCTTGAGGCACAGATCAAGGTTAATTCCCTCTGAATCAAGCCTCATGGATGTCCCATGGGTCTTTAAAGGTCAGACATTATAACTATTTTCAGTCTTTTATTTATTATTTCGGATAGTAGTGGAACACCAGAAGTGCGATTCCTGATCTAAAACACACTACAGTTCTTCAGGAAGCTGCTTCTCCACCTCCCCTCGAAACACTGATTATGAATGGGCACGCTGGACAGCCTGTTTGGCTTCCTCCTCCCATTTATGGTCTTTCCTGCCTACTTTGCTCTGATTGGTCACTGATTGGTCTGTACCCAGTGCACTGGAAGTCAGACAGTGGGGGTGATAGAGGTCAGCTAATCAGGAGGCCCAGCACGCCGTGAAACACTAGTACACCCCAGAAAAAAAACAAATAGGTGAAAACCTTAAGAGGGAAAACTTGAACATGCTCTAACCTCATCATTTTACATCGTCTAACACAGATACTCATCACATTAACAACATTTATTTGTCAAAAAAAGTATAATATCTAAAATTTTATAAACTAGTACTATTGGCAAGCTGTAAATCCTGGAATAGACGTTTTCCAGGAATCGCTAAACGTTCAGTTAATGCGTCTCTGATGCTCTTGCGCAAAATATAGAAATTCACACGCTTTTAGTGCCCTGTGATTTTTCCTATCTATTCTTAAAAGCTTTCAAGGCCTTGATGCAAATTTTCCCTGTGGGAACCCTGGTATCAGAGCATTTGATTATTTAAATAAACGAAACTAAAATCTTAATGAAGTGCACACACACACACACACACACACACACACACACACACACACACACACATATATATATATATATATATATATATAT
>JBCNYH010000014.1:19630487-19644762 GCA_039654325.1 Tandanus tandanus
AATGTTGCTGAGCCTCGACCGGACCAACTGGAGCAACAATGCCATGGAGATTACATGCTGTGACCAAGGATAAATGCCCTCCATGGAAATATTACAGTGTGCGGCTTTATTTTTGGCCGGGCGGTGTAGATATACGGTATATGTGTATGTATTTTTTTCCCTTTTTAAAAATAAAAAGCCGAAAATGTTTAGTTTGTGTTTTTCATTTTTCTTATCAAGCTGATTTATGTTCTGCTATAAAATTAATATTAACTTTATTCCTGGAGGAAGGAGACAGGCATTCAAGGACGGACGTGAACCGAAGCGCTGTTGATATTCTAGATAATATTTACAGTAATGTTAAAAATCCACAAGGATCGTGGAGAGAAATATCGGAGGGAAGGAAGACATAAAAGCTTTAGAAAGATTTCTCCAAGGTTTCTGCATTGCGTACTTGCGCATCGGCAGTTACACACACACACACACACACACACACGCATGTGCGCACACACACAAAATGTGTCATCAGTTGATAAATGAACAGCTCTTAAGAGAACAGATCCCTCTCACAGGTCAGTGAGCGTAAAATGCAGCATTGTTTGTGAATACACACAGGTGCTGTGTAATTATATGTGTGTGTGTGTGTGTGTGTGTGTGTGTGTGCGTGAGAGAGAGAGAGACAGAGAGAGAGAGCGAGAGGTTATAAACTGCTTTTAATAATAAAACCTTTAATCCATAGCCCTCATTCTCTGTAGAGTAGGCGGAGTCATGCGGGATGAGACCACACCCATTATGAAATGGATATAGGTTTTAATTTTTAGTGAAACAATTCATTAAAGATACAAATGGATGTGAACTCAACTGAACCCCGTTGAGACGTATTAAACAACGCTCTGCGCTACGAACATCACAACGATATCCTGTTCATCGCTCCGGCACCGTTCCAGAGACTTGCATGATAAGTTTGTGGTGATCGAACATCAGAAAAGACAGGATTAATTATAGAGTACATTTTACACAAGAAGTGCAAATGCAGTGAACTTAAAATAATAATAAAATTAATTTAATAAAATAATAAAAACAAATGAATAAATAAAGGGTGGCATGGTGAAGGTCCTGGGTTCGAGTCCCAGGCTTGGCTTGGGCGTTTTCGTGTGGAGTTTTTGCAGGTTCTCCTTTGTGCTTGTGTGGGTTTCCTCCAGGTACTCTGGTTTCCTCCCACAGTCCAAAGACGTGCACATTAGGCTGACTCTCTGTTCCAAAATGTGAGAGTGTGAATGGTGGCACGTCTGTTGGCCCTGCAATGGTCTGGCGAGCTGTTCAGGATGTACCCCGGCTGGTATTTAACTATTTCATTAATTTAGTATTATTTTTGGGTGGCAAGGTGGCGTAGTGCTTAGCACTTCCGCCTCGCAACAAGAAGGTCCTGGGTTCAAGTCCCGGGCTCGGCGAGGCCGTTTCTGTGTGGAGTGGATGTTCTCCCAGTGCTTGCGTGGGTTCCCTCTAAGTACTCTGGTTTCCTCCCATAGTCCAAAGACAGGCACGTTAGACTAACTGGCTGTTCCAAATTGTCCCTAGGTGTGAGAGTGAGAGTGAATGGTTGCATGTGTGTTGCCCTGCAGTGGTCTGACGAGCTGTTCAGGGTGTACCCCAGCTTCACCCAGTGTCGGCTGAGACAAGCCCCAGCTTCACCGCACTCATTTGCTGATTAAGCGGTTAAGAAAATGAGTGAGTGAGTAGGTAAAACTGCATAACCAGTAATGTCATTTTTTTCTTTCGGCTCCTACTTCGAGACATAGTTGATATAAAAAAGTATGAAAATCTAAGTTATACTCCGACCATAACATAAACAGAACAATCTTGTAATCAGGAAGCAAAACCACAAACGTTCACTTCCACATTTCGTACGCTCAAACTTCTACATCTTTCATTCCTATAAAATACCCAGCAAGTCTCCTGACTTCTCCCAGAAAGCCTGCTGGAGCCATAAACAGTGAACAGTATGGATATATATAGCTGTATCTATAATTCAAAATAATAATTCTTGTAGCTACTGATGCAGGAGATGTACACATACATGCATGTAGATATTTTTACCTGACGTTCTCGTGCCTCTTGACGTACAGACTGTGGAAGTTATTATCTTTCACCAGCCGCTGCTGTGCCTCTTTGTCTTTACATTTACAGCGCTCCATAATGGCCAGCTTCATCTCCATGGAAATATACACAGGCAATACTGACTGCAACAGATTCTCCTAAAACACACACAAAAGTATACACAGAGTTAAATAACAGTCCCATTAAACAAGAATAACAATAATAACAATAATAATACCGTCGCCAGGACGCCATTTTCCGAGTGGCCATGCTGTGGAACTCCCAGGGGCGTGCGGTACAAATATTTCTGCACCCAATACAAATATTTTGACATGCAAAAAAAAAAAAAAAGAAAGAAAAAAGAAAAATTCCTTCCGCAGCATGAAAACTAACCTCACAAACATGCTCAAGTTAGTGCAGTGCAAAATCTCATTCAAACAGAATAATCATCTTAGAAAGCGTTTTCTTCATGGAATCCCGCTATTTCAAAAGGTGCGTTTGCTAACCATGCGATTAAAGGAAACGGCAAGCACGCATGCACGCACGCGAGCACGTCCTCCTAACCTCTTACAGCGAGCTAGATTTATCTAATCTGTATCTCGATCTGAGCGAGACCTTTTCATCTTTCACAGGCTACGTGACTGGAGGCAGCGGTGATGAATATCTAGTGTCCCTGTCTGATAGCATAAGTAATAAAATAGTTGCACATCCCAATCAGTCATAAAACACACATCACGTTACATTCAGACGGAAATAAACGACTGCAGAGCGCTTATGAGCCGAGACGTTCGAGTCGTACAACAAGAAGTTCATCCAAACAAACAAACAAAATCATGTTCTTCCCACTGTAGGCTCTCTCTCTCTCTCTCTCTTTCACTCACTCACTCACTCGAGAAGGTGGAGCCTATCTCAGCCGACTCTGGGCGAAGCCGCGATACCCCTGAACAGCTCGCCAGACCACTGCAGGCCCAACACTCACATACACAACCATTCACACTCACACCTAGGGGCAATTTGTAGCAGCCAATTAGCCTAATATGCATGTCTTTTTGACTGTAGGAGGAAACCGGAGTACCTGGAGGAAACCCATGCAAGGAACAGGACGAGAACATTTGCTGTGAGGCGGACATGCTAACCACTGCGCCACTGTGCCGTCCTGAAAGGAACAACATTTGGAATAAAAGTATTGATAGTAAAAGTTTATCTTTTTTCCACCAGGCATGAGTTTATCAGCTTACTGCGACAAACAGTCCTTCAATTTTTGATATGGCCCAATGCCTGTATCGTATACTATGTGCATCGTATCTGGTGAGCGCAAGTGGAAATACCTCTAGCTACCTAGAATACTCTCTCACTGGCGCCGGTTTCTTCATTCAAGACAAATTCCACAAAAAGCAAAAAAATATATAGAATTACTACTGCAACTTAATTGGACTGCTGCAAGAACCGGCCTCCAGCTAACCAGCTAGCTCCATGCTAACCAGCTATCCTCAAAAATATTTTATGGTAAGAATATATACATGAAGAGTTTGTTTGCTAAAATAGATAAGTCCAAATGTGAGCCGCTCCAGCATAATCCGGATTAAGTAGGAAATGTGAGATATTGATATATTTGGAAAGAGAAGTGAATCTGCTTCAGAATGAGGTAAAAAACATGATTATAGATGAAAGTGGACTGAGTTACATCACTTTGTATGTCGCTAATCATGAAATGCTACTTTTGATAAAATAGTTTTTACAGTAACAGAACCAGGTTCTGAATGTCCGCATCTGAAACTCCCCAACATCCATAAACTAAATGAATCCGGCTCTCCACCAATCAGCACCATCGTACTAGCATCTTCCTAGCAACAGGTGAGTTCTATTTACACCGAGTCCTGTGTGTTTTGAGGCTTCTCATTGGTTTAGCGTTATATGATCGGGGGAATCCTTCTGGGATTCTGTAAGTAGGGAGAGGATTCTGGTAGTGAATTTGGATAATAAGGAAATACCCTGAGCAACCACAAAAGCCGATCGAAAATCAGTAAAATAAGTGGAGATTTCTATTGTTTTACAACAACGTGGACATGGAACCTTTTCTTAAACAAGTGTTTTAGCATGGAGAGATTGTGTTTATGGATATTTGAACTTGGTCATGTGGAAGATTATGCTTTGAAGGATGTATTTTTGGCGATATCTCATTTTCGTCAAGGTACACTGTTTTCAACTTACTTTGGCTCTTACTCAAAACACCACCTTGCGACTCAATCCATATTATGCTGGAGCGGCTCACATTTGTTATAATTATTAAAATAAACAAATAAATAAATTAAATTTAAGCGGCTTTTTTTTAAGCTACTGAAAAAGTTGTTTTACTTATAATTATGACAACTGGACTTATCTGTTTTGGCAAATAAACTCTTCATATATATACAGCATTATATAGAATAAAGCAGTTATTCAACTCCCTCTTACTGGATATGACTAATAGCCCGCTCGGCTAATGGCTCGCAAAGCTATAAGCTCATATCCGACGAGACAGAGCGGAATACCTCTTAATAAATCCTCTCATAGCAGACCAGTCAGATGTGTGTCCAGTCCCTGTGTAGCGGACACTAATATCCTGTACCATCATCCATCCTGAAAAAAATCAATATGATATCTTTGGCAGATTCCCCCTGCCCTCATGTAATGAGTAAATAAAAGAACACTCTTTTCAATCTCTTCTCTTCTTTTAACGGTATCTTGCATTCTCTCTCTCTCTCTCTCTCTCTCTCTCTCTCTCTCTCTCTCTCACACACACTTTCTCTCTCTCTCTCTTTAAAGCAGAGTTAGCCCTCAGAATGTAACCGTAAACTAGCAGATCTTATCCTTCAGGAGAACAGAGGTCGCCTATCTTCTGTCCTCTCCACATGTTCCAGAACAGTGTACACTCTGTGTTTATATGAGCCGAAATAAAGTAAATACACAGAGCTCTATGCATGTAGAAAACAGTAGGAACTGAAATCTGAAATTTGAGCACAAGTTCAGTATGAGAAGACGGGCGAGACGAAACCAGCTCATCGTGATAAATGAACCGAACATTCCTACAGAGTATAAAATAAATGTTCATATCCTCCATGACTTTTCAAGTTGAATATAATATGACTAACATGTTACATTTCGACCTCCGGTAAAGACGGATGAGTAAAGACCTGAGCATTTCCTTCGATCTCTAGCTAACTGTCACTGTTTATTTTCAGCCAGGAGATCCTCAGTTCATTAAACAGGCGAAATTACAGATCTGTCCGACTTAATATAATCCAGACCTTCAGCAACTGGCTGCACGCAAGCAAATATTTAAAACAAACGTTAGTGCAGGAAAAAAAAAAAAAAAAAAAGACATGACTTCAGTGTGTATTTGGATGTTAAAGGAAATGTTTCACTTTAGTTTCACAGCCAAAGAGAATCATCATGTCATGTTTGTCCAACACAGTGTTTTTTTCTCAGAAAATTAGAGCGTGAAAATAAACGTGTGCAACTGCCAAAAAACATGGGAAGATTTGCCTAGTAGACCCTAGTAGGATTAACTGCTTCAGCAAATGAGTGCCACACACACACACACACACACACACACACACACACACACACACAAAGGTGTGCGACTATCAACCTGGAGATCGCGAGTTCGAATCCGGATTGATGCCGCAGCCGTCCGCGACCGGGAGTTCATGGGAGCTAACTGGCCGAGCTCTCACGGGAGGGAGGGATGGCATAAGCTCACTTCCCTGTCACTCACAGCGATCACCGGCCAATCATGGGCGTCTGTGAGCTCATTCGTACGAGGGGGCAGACAGCGCTTTCCCTCCGAGTGTGTTAGGCCGCCCCCAAATACGCATGTGCAGCAGTTCGAAAAGAGGCGGGTGGCAGCATCGCATGTCACGGAGGCTGAATGTGCTTGCTTATGCCCCTCCCTGGTTGGTGGTGGTCGTGTGATCGGGAAGGCAACATTTAATGGGTGGAATTTAACAATGACCTTTAGCTGTATAACGAGTCCAGCTTCAATGTTTTATGAGGACGAGACGTCGGGGTTCCCGGTCCGATCCTGAGCTGGGGTTTTGTGTAAGATTCAGAAAAACAAACACATCCACACGGACGCCTCTTGAAGCTGTGCCGGAAGCAGAAAGTATAATTTTTGAACTTGTGGCTGAACTGCATTGGACTTGTTATGAAAAGGTTAAGATTCCCACGCCTACACGGCTAGACCCCCGGCTGGATAATAAATATTTACACCATTCTGGGTGAAAAAGGTTTTATTAGACACTGTTTAATAACAATGTGTAAATAGATCTTTTAAAGCTCTGGCTCGTGCGTAAACTAGAGATACGTAATCGTCCGTCAGAGACTACAATAAACCCAGATGAGAAGAAATCACCTTCTGTAGATCCGCACGTGAGTTTGGCTTTTCCGAGCAGTTCGTGGACGGTGGACTGATTTATGAGATGATTTAATTCATGAGGACTGTAGTGGTGTGTGAGCACCCTGGAGAAAGGTGCAGATTCTGTATAGTGTGTGTATAGCGCACCTGCTGCCTCTTCTCGATCTCCAGTTTCATGCGGATGCCGAGGCAGCGCAGTGTGTCCTGGAAAGTCTGTCTGAGCGCTTTCTCCATTAGAACCTTATGAAACGCTCCCACCGCACTCCCACACACAAACACCAGCGCGTTCGACAAGAGCTGGAGAGACAGAGAGTGCTGGGGAGTGAGAGAGAGAGAGAGAGAGAGAGACATTATAAAATGTTATTTGAACTCTGGACTGTTTCCACTCTGAAACGCACGAACTGGGAATCACCAAAATGAATTGTTACAGTTAGAAGGAGGAAGATGTGTTACTCCTGGGGTGAAAAAATATTAAAGATATAAAATACTTTCTTAATAATCCTAATTTATAATTTATTTTCCCTCAGAATTCAGACCCCCCCACACACTTCATATTTATTCCTTATAATTTACGGCATTTGGCTGTACAACATTTGCCACTGTTGGGCCTTTCTCAAGGGCCCAACAGTGGCATCTTGGTGCTACTGGGACTTGAACCCCTGACCTTTGGATCAGTAAGCCAGAGCCTTAACCACCTGAGCCACCACTGCTATCATTCTGACCTTTTTCTTATCATTCGTACTTTTTATCCTTCACAAATTAAAATTTTTGTGCATAATTTGCACTTTTTTTTTTTAAACAATTCTTATTTTCCTCTTGATTCATACTTTCTTCTTGTAATTCTGATATTTTCTCCTTTTGCACAATTTGTAATTTTTTTCTTGTAATTCTTACTTTTTGACTCATAGGTTGTCATTATTCCCTCACAATTCATGCTTTCCTCGTAATTCATATTTTTTCTTGTAATTACCATTTTTCCTTCATAATTTCCTCCACTTTTTTCCCGTAACCCTTACTTTTTTACCCTCACAATTTTCCTTGTAATTTGCTCTCGTAACTCCAACGTTGCTCTTGTAACTCGTTTTTTGACACTCACAACTCATACTTTTTTCAGAATCAGAATACTTTATTGATCCCGGAGTAAATTGTGTAATTTACACTTTTTTTTCTTGTAATTCTGACTTTTCCCTCATGTTTCTTATGTTTTTCCTCACAATTCATACGCTTTTTGTCATAATTTTCTTTCCTTGTAATTCTTATGATTTTCCTTTGTCATAACTCATACTCACCCCCCCCTCATAATTTGTAATTTTTTAACCCTCACCATTCCTACTTTCCTAGTAATTCATACTTTTTAAAAATTAATTTGTACTTTTTCTTAATATTTCCGACTTTTTTCTTTTATAATTCCTACTTTACTTTCCCACAATTTATCTCAGCTCTGACTTTTTTTTTTTTTCTAGTGGAAAGAGGCTTCCACACCTCATTGAACCAGATGTTGACAGCTGACTGATTATTCCCGCAGCACTCTTACCTGAGTGGTGAGGTTAGGGTTCAGGTCAGACTTGAATAGGGTGAAGTGCACTGACAGGACAATAATGTGAGATAGGGACGAGATGATGCTGAGGATGACGGCGAACCACATCTGGAAGGGGAGTAACGTGAACACCGTGATGATGATGAAGAGGAAGAAAGGCACCTAGACAGAAGAGAAGAATGAGTCACTGCATTCAACTGAAAGTCAGTTACGTTAAATATTATCTTACTTCAGTATAACAGTAATAATGATAACAGTAACAATAATAATAATAATAATAATAATAATAATAATAATAGGGCGGCTCGGTGGCGCAGTGGTTAGCACGTCCACCTCACAGCAAGAAAGCATGGGTTCAATTCCTGAGCTCAGGGTGTTTCTGACTGGAGTTTGCATGTTCTCCCCGTGCTTGCGTGTATTTCTTCCGGGTACTCCGGTTTCCTCCCACAGTCCAAAAACATTCACAGTAGGCTAATTGGCTGTTCCAAATCGCCCCTAGGTGTGAGTGTGAGTGTGAACGGTTGGGTGTGTGTTGCCCTGCGATGGCCTGGCGAGCTGTCCAGGGTGTACCCCGCCCTCGCCCAGAGTTGGCTGAGATGGGCGCCAGCTTCCCTGTGACCCTGATGGGATTAAGCGGCTTAGAAAATGGATGGATGAATAAATAAAAAATAAAAAAATAATAATGATAATAATAATAAGTGCTTGTGTCTTCAGCAGCAACAAATGCAACCAAGCGCTTGTGATAACTGGAGGCCGTTTTTTTTCTCGTCTCTGTAGAGGAATTTTTTTTACACTTTTCTGCACAGAATTTCTGTAATTCAGTCGTATTCAGACTTTACATCATGAACCGCATGTTTAAAGGCCTCACACCGCATCTTAATGGGATTCAAATCAGGACAAGGACTTACTCACCCTAAAGGACGACCTGGAGGACGACTTCCTGTTAGGTGTACTTTGCGTTTTTATCTTGTATTAAATACTGATTGAAGATTTGAAGGTAAATGCTTTTTCTCATCACTATAGAATCTTTTTTTTTTTTTACAAACCATGCAATTGTATTATTTTATTTATCCATTTTTACTTTCCAGTGCTTCTTAAGATTCTATACAGTTCTCTAGGTTTACTTTAGGGGTTGGTAGGGTTTAGTAGACTTAGCGGTTGTCTACCGCGAGCTGGACTCCATATCCCTCTGTCCTTATGTCTCTTTGTCGCGATGTCCCTCCAGTGTGTCACAAGACCTACACACTCTAATGATGCCCCAGAGAGGGGCGACATCACGCCATGTGACATCCCACCCTCAGAGCTTTACACACTGCTTAAAAATATGCTTTATTTATAAATTAATGGTCTCAATTTGTGTGTGTCTGTGTGTGTGTGTGTGTGTGTGTGTGTAAAAAATATCCTACCAGATAGTGTTTATTAACTAGTTTATTACTTACTGTGTTTTTCAGGTTGTCAAAATCTTTACACACATTTACTTCTTTATTTATTTCTCTAAATAAAGTCACGTTAAGAATAAATGGATAAAATTCCTATTACATATAGATAGCTGTGTAGTTTGTGTGTGTGTATTTGTTACCTGGTCCCATGGTAGAATGAGATTCGTGCAGTAGATGAAGGTAAACCCCATGCTAAGGTGTGTTGCCCACACCACCAAACCCAACAGCATGGTCCATTTCTGAGTGAACGCCTCGGCGCAGACCAGCACAAACACTAACAGGAACACGAACAGTGCGCCGCCAACCACGCCCACAAATGCTTTATGTTGTTCCACATTCTTAACCACACACACACACACACACAAGAAATGTTATTTACAAATTTGCAGTTTAATACACAAACCATTTAATTATAAAGTGAAAGTGTTACTGAGGGCGAACTGTCTATCAGATAAATAAATTATTATTTTGTGACGATGCAGGAATCGAATCACTGACACACACTTAAAGAAAAACTCTACCATTAACAACTTTAATATAAATCTTCATAATTACCACGAACTCTTCAACAGTATCCAACATTTATTTTTGTAAGAAAATAAAATCCAAGTGGTTTAATTCTGTAAACCTTTTCCTACATTACCCACAATGCCATTCATCAACTTTCTCATTTGTCTGTGATATTTAGGGTTCACTTCATCTGTACATAAGGAAAGCATGGTGAACAATCCTCCTGTGACATCAGAGCATCATAAAACCTCTAAAATCCCACAGGCTCCTGAGTGGCATGTCGCCAAGGTGGGCGACTGTCAACCTAGCGATCGCAGGCTCGAAATCAGGTTGATGTCACAGCCATCTGTGAACAGGAGTCCATGGGAGCTAATTACGGGAGGGAAGGATGGCATACGCTCTGCTCCCTGTCACTCACGGCGATTACCAGCCAATCATGGGCGTCTGTGGGCTCATTCGTACAAATACCACTTAGAACACCCAGTGCTTCATTGCCATAGGCATCCTGAAGCAGTTCAAGGGTCTCCACGGCAGATGTCCTGAGTTTGAGAAAGAATGTGTCCTCACGAGGGTTACTGCTCGCTCCTGCTGCAGGCTCGTTCACTACAGGAACGCTCTCTCACTAACACGCACTCATGTGCTGGACCGCTTAATCCTAACATTAGGGTCGCAGGTAGGCTGAGCCCATCTCAGCCGACACTGAGTGAAGACAGGGTACACCCGGAGCAGCTCGCCAGACCATTGCAGGGCAACAAATCGACCATTAATCGACCATTAACACTCAGACTCACATCTAGGGGCGATTTGGAACAGCCAATTAGCCTAAAGTGCATGTCTTTGGACTGTGGGAGGAAACTGGAGTACCTGGAGGAAACCCATGCAAGTACGACACAGAAACGCCCTCGCCAAGCCCGGGACCTTCTTGCTGTGAGGCGGACATGCCAACTATTATGCCACTGTGCCACGCCTTAAACACATTACCAATGCTTTAATATAAATATTTAATACGTTTCAGGGCAAAGATTTAATTTAACAGTTTATATCAGGGAACTTTATTACTTCCACTTGGTTTGTATGTTAGAAGGATTAGCTAAAAGTTATACATGGATTTTAATAAAATTTCTACCAGAGGCGGGGCTTTGGACAAGGAAGACTCCATTAGATTTTGGAGATGGTCTGGATCAAATTCTAGATTCCGGAATTTTTTTAAAGAGTCCTTAACATTGTGAGATTTTTGGACCCCCCCCCCAAAATTGGGGAGGCTGCTGAGCTTGGTGGAGGTTTGCACTCTCTGCATGCTCTTGTTAATCATCAAAGACCTTTAAGAGGATCGGGAGGGATAGCATTACATGTGTGTATTCCAGGAACGACTTTCTACCGCTAAGTGAAGATTAAATTCTGCATGATGTATTTCAGCGCTGATGCAGGAGCCAGTTAAAAGCTCTACATCATGCTGCGCTTCATACGGGGTCGTAAAACTATAATCCTGTTTTTACATGAGGTTCTTCAGAGCGTATAACTACGTGGGCGATGGATTTTAATCATGCTCTCTATTTAACAGTTCAACAACTCTCGATCCACTTACAGCCCAAACACAGGGCTTTTTTTTTTAATTATTATTAAGTTATTTATTTATTTATTTAAGTGGAATATATGCTTCATTACAAACACGGATTCTCTTCCCCAGATGGAGAGACTACTAGTGGGGGAAAAAGCAGCTAAGAGGATTTCACACACACATGCACGCACACGGGGTCATTAAAGTTCACACACACTGTATTTCTCTTAATCCCCGTGTATGAATGATGCACAAACGTAAGCTGTGATAACATTTTCTCAGATTTCTTTATTTTTGCACCCGGAAGGCAAAGTTTCGTTGGCGAAAATGTTTTGTGTACATCCAAGTAGGAGAAAGAAAGCACAGCTCGGATACAATAGCAGGAAAAAAGTGCTGCATATTTTCCTCTCGGAATTCGGCAGAGTGATGGAAATGCCAGACGCTGCCAGTCATAACGCTTCCGAACGCTCACTTCCTGTTACGAGATACGAGCACTTTCCTTTAGGACACTTGCAAGACTTTTTAGGATGGGTGGGATCATGAAATGTTCTGCTTCTATTGAAAAAACATCTGCTCAGTACATTTTTCACATAACCTGCAGGACTTATGACGATGAAGAACATCTGAAAGTGTTTAATAAGAGTCTGGATTCCTCAGAACGAAAAAAAATTAGGTATGTCTTACTTCTAAAGTTTTCGTTTTGACCTCGCCCATAGATTTTTCTTATTTAACTCCTCTGAATGGTGCAGTCACTGGGTTATAATCCAGTACAAGTTTTTACAAAATTCAGTGAAGATCTGCTCACAGTCTCCTCGCTGTCCATTGTGTGTGCACGGAAAAGCATGCGGCGTTTGTACACACCCCTAACTGTGTAAATGAGGAATATAAAGCAGCTAAGTGTGAGCCACACAACACTATTCCAGCCAATCAGCAACAGGGTGGCTTTGATGCTCATGCACAAAACAAATGCACCCTGTTGCTGATTGGCTGAGGGGAAGACAGGAGTGGTGCCAGTAATGTAAGATTACATTGCCTTGGTGGTGCGCGTTCATTAATTTTTTGCGGGTGGGGCTTCGGGAGGAACAACAAAGGGAGGTGTGTTTTTTTTTTTCTAGTGGTTAAGTTCAAATATCAACAATCTTTCTCCAGAATTAATTAAGTCTGTAAAAATTCTCATTTTAATGATTAAGTAAAATTTTAAGAAATCATCTGCTTCTGTTCAATGAAATTTTTTTTTAAAGCTATTAAAATATCCACGATATCTTAGTAAAGCATATCATGAACTAATTATTCACAACATTGATGTTAGAGCAGCGCGGTGGTGCAAAGGTTATCACGACCGCCTCACAGCAAGAAGGTCCTGGGTTCGATTCCCGGGCCCCGGGCGTTTCTGTGTGGGGTTTGCGTGTTCTCCCCGTGCATGCGTGGGTTTTCTCCGGGTACTCCGGTTTCCTCCTACAGTCCAAAAACATGCACAGTAGGCTATTCGGCTGTTTCAAGTCACCCCTAGTTGTGAGAGTGAGTGTGAATGGTTGTGCGTGTTGGCCCTGCAATGGCCTGGCGAGCTGATCAGGGTGTACCCCGCCCTCGCCCAGAGTCAGCTTTGATGGTCCCCGACCTCCCCGCGACCCTAATTAGGATTAAGCGGCTTAGAAAATGAATGAATGAATGAATATTTATGTTATATTATCATTTCACCCAGCACTAATTATAAGGCAATGGTTCTCGTGTCCCGTAAGTAGAAATTTCAGGAAGTTATTTTGCCATTGCTAAGAAAAAATAATAATAATAATTTTAATAAAGGGGCGGCACGGTGGTGCAGTGGTTAATATGTCCGCCTCACAGCAAGAAGGTCCTGGGTTCGAGTCCTGGGTGAGGGCGTTTCTGTGTGGAGTTTTTATATTCTCCCAGTGCTTGTGTGGGAGTCCTCCGGGTACTCCAGTTTCCTCCAAAAGGCCAAAGACATGCACATTAGGCTAATTGGCTGTTCCAAATTGCCCCTAGCTGTGAGTATGAATGTGAATGGTTGTATGTGTGCTGGCCCTGCAATGGTCTGGCGAGCTGTTAGTGTGTGTGTGTGTGTGTGTGTGTGTGTGTGTGTGTGTGTGTGTGTGTGTGTGTACACATCTTACCAGATTCAGGCTGAAAAACAGCACCAGCAGGGTAGCACACGTAAGCACGCTCAGTCCAAGCAGCAAAACCAGAGGCTGATACTGACTGATGCACGAGAACTTCCTGTACAGTGCTTCCTGTTTCTGCTCCTGCTCGTTCAGCAGGTACTTCCTTTTCGCCGGCATCCTGACCAATCACGACGCAGCAAAAACTCAGCCTCAGTTCAGCACGAGGGTTGCTATGCCAATACGGCCATGAACACCACACTTGTGTGTGTGTGTGAGGGGGTTATACAGTTCCACTGCAAAGCACACGAGTTTTCTTCTCTCCTACATGAGTCATTCTGTCTGAGAACACACACACACACCAGAGGACTACCGCTGGATGATTGCTCTCCTCGTCTTCTTGGATGAATGGAGAGATCTGGACGCTGCAGTTCCCGAGGTGGTAAAGTTCGAGGACAAGAGACACCGGGACGGTCGTCACGGATACGTCCAGGACTCAAGAAAAGAAAAGAAGGGAAAATCCTGAAAGATAAAAAGAGCCATGAATTACTGTACTGACAGACAGACAGAGAGAGAGAGAGAGAGAGAGAGAGAGAGAGAGAGAGAGAGAGAGAGAGAGCGAGAGAGAGAGAGAGAGAGAGA
>JBCNYH010000014.1:19644862-19658411 GCA_039654325.1 Tandanus tandanus
TGTGTGTGTGTGTGTGTGTTTGTGTGTGTGTAAGTGTTTGTGTTTGTGTGAGGGTGTGTTTGTGTAAGTGACTGTGTCATTACACTTAAGCTAATAATCAACCAACAGACCTCTCAATCACACACACACACACTTTTTTCCTTCTGTTGAACAAAAATGTATGAAACATCAATGCCCTCAAACACTTATACACAGCACGACTCTCCACTTTCATGCACACACACACGGCACATGACAAAACATTGTGGTATTTGAAGTATTGAAGGACTCTACAATTAAAAAAAATGCAATTAAAAACAAATAAACCTCCATTCACGTCTGCATCCTCCTCTATTCACAACATTGATACGACACAGGAATAAAGTTACTGTCATCACACAACACTTTGTCATCTCTGACATTGTATAACGTCGTGGAATAATCTGTTTCCTTAGAAACACGAAACGATGCACTAAGGTGGCCAAGTTTAAAGGCGAAACCCCTCAGCCACCCAGCAATTCTTGGGAAATAGCCCAGACAAAATTTACAAGGTCAAGGTCAGTGTGAAAAGGTCTAAGGTCAAACTGCGAAACTGACAAACCTACGCACACTTACACGCCATTGGAAACCTGCGTGTAAAATTTCAGAATGGGCCGCCCAGTAGTTCTTGATAAATAACCAGAACAATCTGGGGACTGGGGACAGCCTTGCTGCATATGAGACTGGCTGCTGCAGAGCAGTCAGAGCGCACATGCTTGACCCCGTTCCACCAATGAAAGCACCTACGATGGGGTATCGAAAGCGGTCCACAGAGCAACGGAAGATTATGCATGTGTGTGTGTGCGCATGTGCGTCAGTTTTGGAACAAGATGGGCAGTGGTAGCTCACTGGTTAAGGCTCAGGGTTACTGATCTGAAAATCAAGTGTTCAGGCCCCAGTGCCACCAAGCTGCCTCTGTTGGGCCCTTGAGCGAGGCCCTTAATCTTCAACCGTTCAGTTGTATGAAAATGATAAATGTAAGTCGCTCTGGATAAGGGCTTCTGCCAAATGCCATTAAATGTAAAAAGAACGCAAGCTACTGGAAGCAGTGTGATGTTCTGAACAATGTTCTTCCTGGAAACTTTGGGTCCTAGAATTCATGTGGACGTTACTTTGAGATGTACTGACTATGTACACCCCATTATGGCAGTGATGCTCCCTAACGGCAGGATAATGCACCTCCAAAATTGGAGAAAACAGGCTTTCAAATTTCCCATCTGTGGGATGTGCTGGACAAACAAGTCCAAACCATGGAGGTTCCACCTCCAACTTTCAGGAAATAAACGATACCACAGTACCCCCTCTGAGGTCTTGCGGAGCCCATGTTTTTATAGGTTAGAGCTGTTTTGGAGACGCAAGTGCAATCTACACAATAATAAACAGGCGGTTTAAATGTTATGGCTGATCGGTATATAACCCCTCGGGGTACGAGGACTCTTTCCTGCTTGATTAATCGGTTTGGCATTCTTTATTTGTTATCCTTGCTCAGTGCCTGATTGTTTCGACAGCAGAATTGGATTTGGTTCTGAAACTTAAAAGAGACCTTGTTCTGCGCTCGGAATAGCTATTAATTTTAACCGCTAACAGAAGATGCCTACAGAATTCCCGGGGTGAAGAGTAAAGGGTGTAGCCTTTGGAACAAACACAGATGCAGCCCTGATCACTTCAGAACTGACCACAGCCACCATTTTAGCATATTGTAACTTTTTTTTTATTATTATTATTATTAATTAGGCTGCTAAGACACTGCACATTATAAAACACTCAGCAAGTGTCGCCTGATTTTACCTGGAACTAAATGCAGAACTAATGTGTGTCTCAAAAGTATATGTGTTTGGGTATTCAAATCAGCTCAGCAGTCTTAGTTTTATTAAACAATATCACAGATTATTATGGGATTTTGTACTTTTTTGATGTTTCTCCAAGTAGTAAATGACTACTTCGTATTCATAAAGGTGGTGATTAAATGGATGTGTTATGGCACGGTGCTACAAAAGCACTGAGTGTGTGTGTGTGTGTGTGTGTGTGTGTGTGTGTGTGTGTGTGTGTGTGTGTGTGTGTGTGTGTGTGTGAGAGAGAGAGAGAGAGAGAGAAAAAGAGAGAGAGAGAGAGAGAGAGAGAGAGAGAGAGACAAAGTAAAGTATGAGCCAACATGTACAGACAGGACCCTGAACCGGTGAGTCCTCTGTGGGTTCCTCCTTTCCGTGCAGTGTGTGTGAGCAGCTTTGAAGTACACACCACGTCACACTTGTTGTCTCATACGTTAAGTGTAATACTCGTGTAATCGTTACGAGGAATGAGTAGGAGTGGTTTTGGTAAGCGGTGAGCACTGAGCCTCGACTGTGGCTAGTAATGTTTGTGGAGAACAAGTAATTTTTCTACTTTTTGGGTGTAACATTACTGGTTGGCACGTCTGACTCACAGCAAGAAGGTCCTGGGTTCAAGTCCCGGGCTCGGGCGTTTCTGTGTGGAGTTTACATGTTCTCTCGAGCTAGTGCGGGTTTCCTCCAGGTACTCCGGTTTCCTCCCACAGTCCAAAAACATGCACATTATGCTATTTGGCTGTTCCAAATTGCCCCTAGGTGTGATTGTGAGTGTGAATGGTTGTGTGAGTGTTGACCCTGCCGTGATATGGCAAACTGTTCAAGGTGTACCCTGCCTTCGCCCAGTGACGACTGAGATGGGCTCCAACCTCCCCGCGACCCTAATAGGATTAAGCAGTTTGGAAAATGAGTGAGTGAGTCAATCATAGAGATGACAGTATATGGTCATGAACCTGCTCCTTCGTGTCAGCCATGACGGCTGTAATTGTTTGGATTGTGTTCAAAAACATAAGTATAGCAACAGTAAAGTAATCCCATTAGCCCCACTATTGGATACACGTGAAATGGCACTTGCGCTGTGTTACAAAACATTTGGACAACAAGAACTGCCACACAAGTGGTACATCCCAAAACCCATATCTGTTATTTCCTCGCTCCTTGATTGAACCGGAAATTCTTCTGGCCAGCCATCTTTGTCCCAATTTTCTTATTTGTGCATCGAGGAGTGAGGATACAGGAGAGCAGCCTCCCCGGAAGAGCTGCACACCAGCGTATAAACAGTCCGCCCCTTACATGGCATTAGACGCTTTTAGGCAGCAGGCCCAGCAGTGCTGCCATCATCAGAGGTAGAGGTAGCTTTTTGACTACCTCGGTGACCTCCACCCGAACCCCTAGGGTCTGTCTCCTCCACAGAGGGTGTGTTGGTGGGATTTAGGAGGACCTTGATGCGTTTGCATTAGACTATGAACTGGCACTAATACTTTCTCCCCTTTATGCTAATCTTAAATCCTGGCCCATTTGCGCTAGGCGTAAGAATATATATTCTATAGACTCTTCTAGAAGTCTCTCTGGATAATTACCGTAAATGACCTGATTTTCATTGGAGGCAAATCACCACGCAGGAAATCAAACATGCTTTTAAGTGTTATCCTGAGGTCCAGCCATCAAATGCTAGTATACATTCACATAGTGCTAACTTGATTATCTACTTATATAATTCAACAAGTAATAAAGGAAATGAAAGTGCGATGGCCCTTAAAGCTCCTTTACCATAATAGTAATGCCAACGTCACACAAAATTTCCAATTGAGTTTATGCAAAAAAGCATGATGTATTTATGCCATGCCATTATTTAATTTCTTTCTGTTGCACTCCATTTAAAAAGGCTCCTTTAGGTTCAACAAAGATGGCACGGTGGCGTAGTGGTTAGCATGTCCGCCTCACAGCAAGAAGGTCCTGGTTTTGAGTCCCGGGCTCGGCAAGGATGTTTCTGTGTGGAGTTTGCATGTTCTCACCATACTTCCATGAGTTTCCTCCCGGTACCCCAGTTTCCTCCCACAGTCCAACGGCATGCACATTGGCGGCTCCCAATTACCCCTTGTTGTGAGAGTAAGAGTGAATGCTTATGTGTTGGCCCTGCGGTGGTCTGGTGGGCTGTTTAGGGTGCATCTCGCCTTCAGAGTCGGCTGATATAGGCTCGAGCCTTCCTGTGACCCTAAAAGTGGTTGAGCAAATGAGTGAGTGAGTATAAACAGAAACGTGCTCACCATATCTTCAGGAAATTGTGTTTTCATGGAGGGAGGGACGGGATTAGTGTCTCTCCTATCAACCTTAGTGGTGCTAACTAATCACACACATGTCTGTGGAAGAAGGTTCCTTCAAGCTATATTCACTTCACCTATCTCGGAGGAAGCACATCTCAAACCTCAGCCTTGACTCACGAGAGCTGTTTAGTGTGTGAAGAACAATCTGGGGAGAGGAATTTGGAAAAGAATAAGCTCATGCAACACCTTGATGCTCATGAAGGCAGTTTTGCACATAAAGTTGATCTTGCTACTGCATCGCAGTCTGTTTTGCAAATAAATCCAAACTGGTCTTGCCAGCGACGCTAATCTGTTATCTGCCTCGCTCATTTGTTTCTGGTTGCTTGCATTCAGCATGCATGCGTTATGCTGGTCTGAGGGTTTGGGTTTTTTTTTCTTAAGCATGCAGGTTTCAGTACTAAAAGCAGCCACACAAAAGCAGAAGATGAAACTTGTCGTTTTCTATAAGCACACATGAGCATCAAGGCCAGTCAGAGATGTCATGTACACAACCTAACCACACACACACACTCTCTCTCTCTCTCTCTCTCTCTCATTTCCTTAGCAACCATGACTCATTTCCCTAACAACACAGCAGAACAGAACCACATATAAGGAGAACCAGACAGAAAGAGAAATTTGATGGAAAATAACAGAATTAACTTTTTTTCTGTGGGTTGCACGCATCCAGCGAACAAATTCGAAAAGTATTTTTTCAAAGGTCCTTACCGAGTCGTTCTTACAAAACCTACGCGTGCACACACACACACACACACACACACACACACACAATAGTTCACACTGACCTTGCAAAGTGCAGCATCAGACTTTGTATTAGACATTTTGCTAACTGTTCTTGCTACCGTTTGTACTAGTTGTAATATTTCATATTATGGCTGTAAATTGTTTATTCTGTTTCTCTACTCTCTGTCAATCAACCCTAGTGATATAAAGCCACTAATTTGCCTTCTGGCTCTTAAATGAGGCTGTGATGGTGTGAAAAACAACCCTGTTGTTCTCTTCCACCTCCAGCAACCTGTATGACTTTATTTCCACCAAGAGCTCTCCCATCACACACTAGCATATTGGACACATCCACCAAAATGCCTGTCCGGGCAATTCCTTCAATCTGTACCTGTTTTACTTCTCCGAAACCCAGTTCAGAATGGAAACTATGCAATGTTTAATGAGAACTGCATGATACATTTCCAGCAGCTTTAGATATTGTTGGTTTTGTTAGAAAACAGAAGACACTCCTGGTTTAATCGTCTCTTGACACGAGCTCTGGCTTTCTCTTTTTCCCTTTTATTTTATTTAAAATAATTATAACATAAATAAATGCATCTCTAATGAATACTTGCACCCCATCACACTATAATCTATACACAGTAAATGAACAGGTTAAAGTTAGGCAACATGATACATTTATATTTTGATATATTTATATATTTATAAATAATATATTAAAAAATAAATAAATAAAATAAATAAATAAATAAAAAAGCCCCACAGTATTAAGGACAGATAAATGAACACAAAGCATTAGAGCATTGTGGTACTGTATACATGTATGAATGTATATGTACGATGGCTGGGGATGTGCATGAACAATAGATACACTACAAGCATTTTGAACACGTATAGAAATCAGTTTCTGTGCTCACACGTATCATGTACTTGTGAAAATCAGTATACAGTGTGTTGGCTTCTGTATTCTGAGGAGAGCTTTCCTCACAGCAACTGTTGAAGAGGAACGACAAAGGGGAAACAAAACAAGTGAGCAGAGAAGATTCCCCTTAAAGAAGAACCAAATACTCAAGTAAAGGAGTGGGTGGACGGGTGGATGGATGGACGGACAGACAGGTAGTCTGGGTTAGTAGATAGGTGGAAGGGGAAGTGATTAGTTGGTTGGGAAGGTGTTTGGTTGGTGGGTATGGAGTGGATTGGTTGGTTGGTTGGTTGTTTGGTGGATGGGGAGATAATTAGTTGGTTGGAAAGATGTTTGGTTGGTGGTTAAGGAGTTGATTGGTTGGTTAGTTGGTTGGGAAGGTGTTTGGTTGGTGGGTGGGAGTAGATTGGTTGGTTGTTTGGTGGTTGGGGAGGTGACTGGTTGTTTGGTGAACGGGGAGGTGACTGGTTAGTTGGTTGGTGGATGGGTTGGTGAGTGAGGAGGTGATTGGTTGGTTGGTTGTTGGGTTGGTGGACGGTTAGCTGGCTGGGGGAATGGATGAGTATATGGTTGTGTGATTGGTTGAGTGGGTGGGGTAAATAGATGGGTGAATGGATGGTTGGGTGGATGGCTAGCTGTCTGGTGGTATGGATGAGTTGACTAATTGAGTGGGTGGTTATATAGATGGGTAAATGGATGGTTGGGTAGGTGGGGGTGACTGGTTGGTTTGCAGAGTGGATGGGGCTGGGTAGTTGGGGTGATGAGTGGTTGACTGGTTGAGTGGGCGGTTATATAGATGGGAGAGAGTACGTTCTGGTATAAAGATGTAGAATAGAATAGAAATTAAGAGTAGACTGGATGGGCAGCTTCACAGAGAGACTCTGTGAAACAGTCAGGATCGGCCTTTGGTGAAAGAACACCAGCATATAATTTTATTTTGTCAAAATATCCATCCAGCAGTATGTGCTCAACCAGAGGTAGCATCGACTGTGACATTAGCATAGAGTATGACTTTCTGAAAAAAGGCAAACCTGTCTGTAAAGCTGTAGAGCCAACATTGTGTCACTGTGTGTTTAATATAACGGTGTGTATTGTAAACAATGCTGAAAGGTTTAGTAATCATCATTACAGAAAAAAATTATTTGTAACTGGAGGTCTGTGTTCATAATTCCCAGATACACAGCCAGCCAGAGGGAGTTAAGCTGGAGAAGCATTACAGATCATCATCATTATGCTGTGTGTGTGTGTGTGTGTGTGTGCGTGTGTGTGTGTGTGTGTGTGTAATACTTGACTGAATAACCTTGGTTGACATGTACTGCCACATCAACCAACTAATTGAGGATGTTGATTTCATTTAACATTTTTCTTTGTTTGCAAACAGCTTCCTGATCAAACTGATGATGAAATGTGACATCACCGTTAATTAAACAGAATCTAATCAGTGCTCTGGGAAACCGTTTTCAACACTGGATCAATAATGCGGTTGTCTGCACAACAAACAACACGGACCTGCTAATTAACAGAAGACACACAACCGAAGAGCAGATCGAGTCTGTGCGCGTCATTCCGAGAGCACGGCAGTGTTTCTGAAACTCTCACTTACAGTGTCATGAAGTTTAGTTTATTGATTTCTCAGTCGCGAGCCGTACCGCAGTAAGCCTCACTACTGTTGAACTCATCAATTAATATTTGTTTTAAACTTAAATAAGAAAGGTGCGTGTGTTTACGGTGGAAAACACACGCCGACGCCACGTCCTACTTCTTCTCCGTCCAAAGTGTGCGTGTGCTTTTATGGGGTCATTTCCTGTCGTCATGTACAACAATACACACAGACTTTCAAGGAAAGATATGGTTGGTCCTCAACACACACACACACACACACACACACACACACACACACACACACTATTCAAATCCCCTTATATTCACGGTGATGTTAGTTTTAATAATTTCTATGATTAGCCTCTAGGGATTTTTAATAAAGAATTTTCTAAACCATCCAGCACTATAATGCTAACACAATGCTAACATAATGCTAACAATGCTAGCAGCATGATCTGTATAGAAACAGACTCTACAATGTTTTGAGTGTGTAAAGCTCCTCAAAAAAAAGTTGAAAAAAGCCTTGCAAGAACTAATCAATAAAAATCTGTAAATAGTCCATTAACTTGCACACTTGCGGCATCTGGTACACGCCCTTATCCAGAGGGAGTTAAATTTTTTAAATCTTATTTATACAACTGAGCCTTTGAGGAGTTAAGGGCCTTGCTCAAGGGCCCAACAGTAGTAGTTTGATGGTACTCGGCCTTGAACCCCCGACCTTCTGATCAATAACCGAAAGCCTTAACCACTGAGCCACTATTGTCCCCTCAGTGTTCCATCTCAGAGACTTTTCAGTGATATCCATCTAGCCATTGTTGTTTATCCCAAAATAGTGAACGAGTCAGGTCGCAACATTCCCATGTAGTACATACTATATATAAGCAATTACTGAACGATGCGAGTTATGATATAGAGAATTATTAGATCGAGGGGTTGTTATCTGTCAAGGCAAACAATACCCTCAGAGCCCGAATAAAAGACATTTTTATTCAAAATATCATACGAACTATCCCATGGCAATAATTCAGTTATCACATGGCAATGATGCAATACCAAGAATTAATTGATGGCTTTCCACCAATCAGAAAAGAGAAAATCTTACAAATGAATAAGTGAATTATTACCTCTGCCAAGGAGGAGGTTATGTTTTACCTGCTTTTTGTGTGTGCAGTATATGTCTGTGTTAGCAGGATTACTCAAAAAGTCCTGTGAGGATTTTTTTTAAATTACATTTAGCTTTGGACAAGGAAGACTCCATTAAACTCTGGAGTCTTTGGAGTTTAAAATTCTGGAAATGGTAATTTTTGTAATGATTTTTTATCTCTCAGATACAACAATTTGTAGCATTTTGGTTCATATGGGGGATTTCTGGGCTTGGTGAAGGCTTGCGCTTGTATTTATTATTTTATTCTTGCTCCAATATATCAGAGTCTGTAATAAATCGAAACGTACATACATATACACATTATATATATATATATATAAATAAATAAATCTGAGTACACTGGACTGATGGGTCGTGCTGCTTAAATAAACCTGGTTCAAAGTCTTAGCAAACTGAAATTCAGTGAATAAGTAAGTTGCAAACACACACTAATAATAACACTGCATTTTTAACACTGATTTGGTATTTACTATGCCAATGAAATCTGATTCAAACTTGATGACAAAGTACATCATCACACTTTAATCAAAACTAATCTTTAATTGCAGCTCAAAACATAACTCGTATAAATTGATTTGTTTTATTTATATATCCATGAACTAAATCATATTAATAAAAAGATCTTTATTTTTTTCATTTTAACTGAACATCCTTTGCTTCAAGGTTTGGCTCTTACCCGGGCAGAAATACTGGCTGGATCTGGTGCTAAGCCTGTGTTGTTGGAAAAGGGTGTTATCAGTAGTATAATAGCTCGACTTAAAATATGATGACAGGGTGCGCTGAGCCGCACGTCAAAAATAAAGCACACAGTATAACAATAGGGTGCAGAGTGTAGAGCCACTAAAGAAACTGAAGTCAGAGGTGGTGACAGTAACACTAACCTCACCTTTAAATCGGGGGGGACAGACAGAGAGAAAGGCAGACAATGAGAGAGGGAGAAAAGGAGAGAGAGCATGACAGACAAAAAAGAGAGAGAGAGAGAAAGAGAGAAAGAAAGAGAGACAGAGAGATTGACAGACAAAGAGAGAGAGAAAGCCAAAGAGAGAGAAAGACATACAGACAGACACACAGAGAGAAAGAAAAGAAAGAAAGAAAGAAAAAGACAGACAGAGAGACAGACACAGAGAGCTTGACAATAAGAGATAGAGAGAGAGCGAGACAGAAAGATACAAAAACTATTAAAACTTAGTTGTTCAAGGATAAAGAAAAGAGAATGAGAGAAACTGAGAGACAGATAGAGAGAGAGAAAGAGAGAAAGAATGAAGGAGAGAGAGAATTAGGGAATGCAAGAGAGAATGAGAGAGAGAGAGAGCGAAAGAATGAAGGAGAGAGAGAGAGAAAGCAAGAGAGAATGAGACAGAGAGGGCGAAAGAATGAAAGAGAGAGAGAGAGAGAGAGAGAGAGAGAGAGAGAGAGAGAGAATGAGAGAAAGCAAGAGCGAATGAGACAGAGAGGGCGAAAGAATGAAGGAGAGAGAGAGAGAATGAGACAAAGCAAGAGAGAATGAGAAAGAATGAAGGGGAGAATGGAGAGAGAATGAAGGAGAGATAGAGAAAGAATGAAGGCGAGAGAGAGAGAGAATGTGAGAGAGAGAGAGAGAGAGAGAGTGGGAATGAGCGAATAAGAAAGCGAGAGAGACCGAGACGTCACAACAGTACATGTATATGTAAAGCAGTGAAATGTGAAATATTGTTTATTAGCTGTTCATAAACTGTTTATTAATTAATTAACACTCGTTGCAAGTCTCTGTAGGGTAAACAGAATAACATCCTCGAGTGTGCGTAGTTACCTCCGAACACATCGTACCGCGTTACACCACTTGAGTGTGTATTATTCTAATAAAACAGCGAGCTCTGAAGTGAAGTATGTTATTCCTTCATTATGTAACGGAGCAACTGCTCTCAGACGAAACTGTTTCTAAAGTCCGCTTGTTAGTTTACAGTTTCACGGTTGGAGGTCAGAGGTCACAACCACCTCCGTCTACACTCAACGTAAATCACACCACACTAACTGATGCTGTTACCACAGATACAGCTCTGAATAACTTCCAAACGTTATCACACACACACAGCGGTTATCCAGAAGCACATGACAGCACGACAACGCGGCTAATCTACCCTATTTGTTTTTTTTTGTTTTTTTTTTTATTTAACAATCATTTTATGAAAAATGATTTTAAAGTTAAAGGTTAACGACATTTATATTGAAAAATATAACAAAATACTAGGATACCTGCCATATCGTACATTTCACAAAATATAGTTTATCACAATATCGATATTATATCATATTGACCGTGACACTACGAAGCTCTGATCTTATTTTTAAGACTAGACGATTACACCGGGAACTAAAATTCCCTCTTACGTGTGGGAGAGACAACAGGACCTCAGAGGACGGACGGTAGCGGGCTCACACGCAGCATTTAAATGCAAACACTGCCACAAGTGTGTGAGAGCAGGAAGTCATTTCTCTGAAGTGCAATTCACTCAGTCCCAGAATTCCCACGTCCTCGTCGGCTCGTCTGTCGCAACACAGATGCGCGTATCAACAACGTCACCCGGGTGGCCGCTAGCAGAACTGAATAATGAAAGGATGTGTTAAAAACAGTAGTGAGAGAGAGAGAGAGAGAGCGAGAGAAAGAGAGAGAGAGACAAGAGGGAGCAAAAAAATGGTCCACACACATTGAGAGTCAGAGTCGCTATTAAGTATAATTCTCAGCCCACGCGTGCGCCAAATCCTGAACTACATCCTCAACCTTTCCCTACACACCGTAATCTCAGAGCGTGAGAGGTTTAAGATTATACAAGAGAGAGAGTATAATTGAAAGACAGCTTTCAATTATACAAAAAATATGATAATCACTTTGTATTTCCATTAATTACAACTACGCAGTTATTCAGCGTGTTAACCGAACACGTCCAGGCTGAGCGATAACCAACGTGTTTCAGACGCGGGTCGGACGTCAGACGCGCTTTCTCTTGGACATGTGATGATTTGAAACTGATTCTTCTGCAAAATCAAGGAGCTTAAACCAGAGAATGAACTACTCTTTTTTTGACGTCCAGGTTTGACCTGTAATACTCCGACAGTTGAGTCAAGGTGGGCGAGGTGACAAAAATACTGTATCGCGGTTCACAAAGACATTTCTACAATACACGATATACATCCCGATAATGCTCACTGCTAATAATACAGCAGTGCTGATGGATGGATGGATAGATAGAGAGAGTTCCACCACCTAGTCTCACATTTTCTATATGTGGATCTACATCATGAAAAAGCTTAACCTGAAAATTTCAGCAAGATCCGGCAATTATTGACGATTTGACAGCTGTTTGAATTTTGAAAACTTTAGTCATTTTCAGGTGATTTTTTTTTTTCCGCCATGATTTAGCTTCAAATGTTTTTCTTCATCATCATCATCTTTCGCTTGATCCGGGGGTCGGGTCGCGGGGGCAGCAGCCTAAGCGGTGAGGTCCAGACGTCCCTCTCACCAGCCACTTCCTCCAGCAACTCCGAGCTCCTCCTGGATGACCGAGCTTCTAGCTTCTGGATGACCGAGCACCCTATCCCCTACATTTTTATTATTATTTTTTTTTTTCATTTTGAACCCTTTTCGAGCTGCTCTGCCCCCTGTCTGGTTAGCATTAGCCAGCTAGCTTGTGAATTCATCTTTTGGCAGCATAGCTATGCTCACACTTCCATCACCAAATGTGGTCTTCACGTTTTCTCTTTTTTTTCTTCCACCCAACAATTTCCAGGCTGCCAATCTGCACCAAACGTCGCATATTTACACCTTTGGTTTTTGTCCAGAAGTCTATGGCTTTTAAAAATGCTTAAAGGAAATCAGGTGAGAACATGGTATGAAAATTGCATGCTTACTTGAGTTTCTTCTGGGTTCTCCAGTGTCTTCCCACAGCCAAAAGACATGCACGTTAGGCTAACTAGCTGTTTCAAATTGCCCCTAGGTGTGAGTGTGAGTGTGAAAGGTGTCTGTGTGTTGCCCTGCGATGGTCTGGCGAGCTGTTCAGGGTGTGCCCAGCCTTTACCCAAAGTCGGATGAGATTGGCTCCAGCCTCCCCGCAACCTTAACAGTAGGTTTAAGTGGTTCTGCAAAAGGAATGCGTGGGTAAGTTTATCTTTATTACCAATTTGCTTTAAACTTTATTGGATTTATTAACCGTTAAAAATTTCACTAAAGAAAAATAAAAAAATAGCAGGAGTGTAGAGCGTAATACCCACCCCCTCGCTCTGTGCCTGGAGCAAATCAGAGGAAACTTTTTTACCGAGCCTAATTTAAGCTTCGATCTGAAGGGATATGGCAGGAACTTGTGTAGGAGGAACAACAGTCTTACTTAACAGGTTTACTAAAGGATTCCTCTTCGCTTCTGTGCAGCAGCCAGTAACCACCATGTTCATTTTCCATAACAAGAAGGAGAAATATTCCAAATATGGCATTCATTCATTAATCTACCGAACCACTAAGTCGTACTCAGGTCACGGGAGAACGGAGCCTACTCTGGTCTCAGCCGACTCTGGGCGAAGACAGGGTACACCCTGATCAGCTCGGCAGTCCAGGGCCAACACACGCTACCATTTTTGGGGGGCAGCCGTAGCCTTATGGTCAGAGAAGCGGCTTTGGGACTGAAAGGTCACTGGTTTGATTCCCGAACCAGCAGGAAAAATGTGTGGTGGTGGTGGGGGGGGAGTGAGCTTAAGGTTAGAGCTGCATTAATAATTATAAAACTGGAAGGTCCTCATAAGGATATTACAAGTACTCTGTGTGTGTGTGTGTGTGTGCGCGAGAGAGAGGCAGAAAGAGAGAGAGAGAGAGAGAGATGGGGCAGTGTGTGTGTGTGTGTGTGTGTGTGTGTGTGTGTGTGTGTGTGTGTGTTGCGTGAAAGAGAGAGAGAGAGAGAGAGAGAGAGAGAGAGAGGCAGAAGGGAGGGATAGATAGATAGATAGA
>JBCNYH010000014.1:19658484-19668878 GCA_039654325.1 Tandanus tandanus
GTGTGTGTGTGGGTGTGTGTGTGTGTGTGTGTGTGAGACAGAGAGAGAGAGAGAGAGAGAAAGGAAAAGAGAGAAAGTGAATGTGAGAGAAAGCATGTGAATGTGTGTGTGAGAGAGACCGAGAGAATGAGTGTGTGTGTGTGTGTGTGTGTGTGTGTGTGAGAGAGACAATGTGAAAGAGAGAATGTGTGAATCCCACTGATCTGTGATCAGCCTCGTTATTTCACTGAGAATGGGAAGTCATTTAAATGTGTGTAGAAGAACCTGGTCCTAAATCACCACCAACATCAAACACACAGTTTCAACAAATCAACTTCTGTTCCTTACAACAGTTTCTTTTCCTGGCTCTCTGTACCCGTCCATAGAGATCACAGAGCTCACACGGCGCACAGAGCTCACACGGCGCACAGAGCTCACACGGCGCACAGAGCTCACACGGCGCACAGAGCGCAGGGCTTCTGATCGTTCACTAATAAACACACTGTCAGGAATTTCGGGTTTAGGTGAGGCAGGTGTGAAAACAGCAGAACGTTATGAGCTTGTCGCTCTGTGCTGGGGTTTGTGGGTGATTGTTGTTTATAGCCGCCTTTGTAGAAGGACATGTCTGTCATTATAGAGCAGATTTACTGAAGGCAAAGACAAAGACACACACACACACACACACACACACACAGTCTCGCTCTCTCTCTACCTATCTCTCTTTCTCGCTCTACACATCTCTCACTGTCTCCCTCATTACCTCGCTCCCTTAATTCAATCAAAAGGTTGCACTCTCGCACCTACTCTCTCTCACACACACAGGCTTGGGAAACCTACTGATACTCCACTTTATAATATAATTCTGTCTGTCTCTGTCTGTCTCCCTCTCTCCTCACGCACACACACACTTCTGATGGCTTGGGAATCTTGTTGGTACTCCACACTGACTTCACCGCAGTTCTGGTCTCTAAAATCTAATTGAAATAAATGAATTAATTAATAAACCAGGATGCGGTTTGGATGTAATCCCGAACACACTCTTTACTGTGGAACTGCAACAGAACCGAGCGTATGAAAAGAAACAGATGTCGCTGCTGAAAGCTGAATTGCTTCGACCCGCTTTATTCGATTACGTCCCAATCAAGGAGTCTGGTTTTAATTTACGAGCCCTAAACGCCCCTCATTAAATCTTCACCTCTCTGACCTGTTCGTGGCTCTACAGTTGTGCTTTCATTAACCTTCTTAACGTGCAATTTTCAATTTATCAAACAACAAAACTAGTTATTGAAACGTGATTCCGGGGGGGGGGGATTAGAACATAGTTCGTACTTTGCATGTGTAACAGCATGTGTACTGGGATGAGCTCTCGCTCTCTCTCTCTCTCCCACCATCTCTGTTTCTCTCCCCGTGTTTTTTGTTCTCTTTCTCTCTTGCCATATCTCCCCTTCCGTGCCTCTCGCTCGCTCTGTCTTGCTCTCTCTCTTTCTCTCTCGCCATATCTCCTCTTCCGTGCCTCTCGCTCGCTCTGTCTTGCGCTCTCTCTTTCTCGCTCCCACCATCTCTCGCGTCTCGCTCTCTCCATCTCCCTCGTCTCGGTCTCTCTCTCCCTCGTCTCGGTCTCTCTCTCCCCGTCTCTCTCTCTCTCCGTCTCACCCTTTCTGCCTGTCTCTTTCAGTCTTTTGCACTCTCGCTCTCTCTTTCTCTCTCCATCTGGGTCTCTCTCCCCGTGTTTTTTACTCTCTCTCTCTCCCCCCACTCTCTCCCTCCCTGTGTCACCCTCTCTGTCTGTCTCTTGCTCTCTCTCTCTCTTTCTCCATCTGTCTCTCTCCCTGTTTCTCTCTCTCTCTCTCCCATATCTCTCTCCCACTCCCTCCCTGCCCCTCTCTCCCTCTCGCTGCCCATCACTCTCTCTGTCTCCCTTTCTCTCCCTGTCTCTGCCCATTACTCTGTAGCTCTCTCCCTCCCTGTCTCTATTTGTTTTTCTCTGTCACTCTCTCTCTCCATCTATCTCTCCCTGTCTCTCTCCCCTATCTCCCTGTCTCTCTCCCCTATCTCTCTCTCTCTCTCTCAGGCACTGAGCTGAAGTTATGTACCCTTATGAGCCACAGAGAAGTGGAGAACGCTGAGCAAGATGAAAAGCTGATGAATTCTCTGTTTCACTTCGAGTTTCGGAGCAAAATAAATAAGCTTACTGCCGCGAGTTCATCCAGAATCGCAGTTTTCTTAAGTTTCATGCTACTAAGATTGCTGTAACACCAAAGTAAATACCCATAATGCACTGTGGTATAGCACTAACTTGATGTGCCATCAAGTTAGTGCTGTAACACCAAAGTAAATACCCATAATGCACTGTGCTATAGCACTAACTTGATGTGCCATCAGAATTACAGCAAATACGAGTCGCTGACTCGGACTTGCACATGAACGCCCCTTCAAGTCGTAGTGCCAAGTAGGAAATTCGGAAATAATTTTTATACCCGAGCTCCCGGGTTGGGGTGACCTTTAACCTTTCAACATGGCAGAGACAAGGACAGGTTCAGTAATGAATGGTATGTAATTCTTTATTTTTAACAGTGTAAGAGTTAGCTGTTGCTTGTGTGCGTAGTTTGTGTAGTTAAATCGACATCTTGTTTATCATTCGATTCACAGGAAGCAGACCCATCAGCTCATGCAGTGCATAGTTATAACAGGGTAGCGGTTGTCATGGGAACGACAACATGACCAGTGAGTCCACCATTTTAAATTTTTGCTCCAACAACAAATCACTCGAACATGACATACTCGTAATTCCGAGTTGGAAGTAGAATAACTCCGATTGCACGTGAAGGCAGCATGGCCGTCGGTATGAGCTCAGAATTATCAACATCAGCTTCACCAGCGGAGGGAACAGCGAGTTAACCAGTACCGCACAACATTAATATCACCCAGTTTTAATCCCTGGGAAACTTCAGCTGAGGTGCAAAACACTTCCAGAAGGCTTGAGGGGCATTTTTATTTTCCATGCTCACTGTTTTGAAAACTAATCTCTCAGGCTCTGCTTGTTCACAAGACTCAACTGCACCGCTGTCTTCAAGACCAATCCAGCCCAGGTTTTGGTTTCATTCCAACCTTAAACACACCTGAAACAGGTAATGACACCCTACAGGGCTAAAGGACCACGCTGACATCGTACCCGGTGCTAAACGAGATAAATAAAGATGTGAAGCGGCTGATGATCCCCAAGGACTGGATGGGGAATCAGCACTCTGGGATACATTCTCACCAAAATACCCATTTCCTGTATGGCGGCTAACAAGGGAAATGCTAGTTTAGACAGAAGGCAGAGCACGATTATTGGCAAACGTGTTATCAGTGCTTGGCGACTGCACAAAGGACTCATGCAGTCATGTTCAAAGCAGTTTGGACGTGATGTATTGGCTGCGATATGTGGGTTTGTTAGAAGAGGTACATTTAAGTGGATTATATTCATCAACATAAAGCTGCATTCTTGGGTGGGTTACATGCTTTCACCAGAAACGTTTTTCAGCATTTTCCTAAACACCATGTAGAAACGCTACATTCGAGATGATCGGGATCGGATCATATCCCCTGTCCTCCACATCAGGTAAAGGAAAAGTTTGTTGGGCGTTTACACCCAGAGCTGAAGCTTATCCCCGGTTTCTATAGCGTGAAGCAGCTAGGGGTTCAACTCCTCCGGGATGGGATGCTAGTCCATCACAGATTACCTCATTTACCCATTGTTTACACACTGCTGTCATTTTCCACCACGCTGAAACACCTTCAAAAACGCCCCGTCTGGGGTTGGTTTGCCGCACCGCCATCATATTTTGATGGTTCGCTGAGGTTTGGAACCGTGCTGAACCGGGGTCAGGACCACCCCCTTGTGAGGCATGATTTATCCACACTGGATAAGAACACATAAAAAAAACATGCTTTCCTGTCATCATAACCTTATTTTGTTCAGAAGGAAAGGCAACAGGCATACCCAACCTATCGACCTTCCCAGATTCTCCGCCGAACAAGCCTCCCAGTATACGTGCTGATCCATTCCGGAGTATCCATCCCCGGAGCAGAAGATGGCCTGAGACACATTCGTGGAATTTCTCTCTCGTGTTATTATTCTCCTGTAACGAACTTCGCAATCAACACAGCTTTTTCTCACTTCGTGTTTACGAAGGCGGAAGCGTAAGTAGAAGTGTTTCAAAACCTCTTAAATTCCAAAGCAAACAGAACGCGCAGTCACCGCAGCGTCCTTCGGCGCACAATTCACTCGCTTCCCACCAACGTGCTTGTGAGGGGAAAAAAAACAGCATTGTGCTGTTTGCCAGGATGAGAGGGAGAAGCAGCACACGTGAACATCTGTAACCGACATTTGAAAGAGTCTGATTATATAGAATATGGAAGCAAAACAATCAGAACAGCGTTTGCATTCATTTAGGATGTATTACCTGTTCAGTCACAGTAATGTACTGTTTGGTGCAACGATACATCACCATGCAAACATATGTGACTATGTGCATAGTGGTATTGTCCGACATTAGCATTTTATTAATTATGCATGTAAAGAAGTTGCACTGTTTGAACACCAGAGATCCCAAACTGTACAAGCAATAGAGTTCAAATATACAGACTGGAAACTGGTCATGCGATCATGCACTTTCATGGAGACACGAAGTTCACCTGCAGTTTCAAAGTGACTGACAGCCCAGTAGCTCTGGATTGGAACAAACAAGACATATTATAGCAAGCGGAGCCCCATCGATAAGGAAAAATCGTCTAACCATCAAATTCCTTTTGGAACGTCAAGAAGAACCTATGGTGTCCGTTCGTCCGTCCCTCTGGCGTACGTGTACACGTAGGGACCCTGTGGTGATACTTCTCACGCGGGTATATAAACGAGGCAATAGGAAGGAATGTCTGAGTGATGGTAAGTACTTCTAACCAATCTTCCCCTCCAAACTGTTACTTGTTTCAAGCCATAAAATAAAATACACTTTATTAATAAAATAAAATACACATTATTAACAACGTAAACAGAATTCTGTGCCATATGCAGGAGGAATCTTTGTCTTTTTTAGCTGGCGAAATAAACTATTACTGCCACGCCATGCATTACTCATTTGAATAGAAAGGCTATTAACCCAATCACATTGAATAAGCGCGTGACGTTTCTGGCGCGTATAACGTGTTTACAGAAGTGAACCTATCCAGCGGAATGGCATCTCACGACCCCGTGGTGATAGCGGAGCTCGCATTGGGGTTCTCGCATCCTATGGATACTCACTCGCACTCTTACTAGGAAACATGATTTGTTAAGATATTTTGTCGCTGACTGTCATTGATTCCGTCAGCAAATCCTACATTTTACAGAGTAAACAATTCACAAACAAAGAACTAATGATATTGTTGTGTTATTGAAATGTTCTGTAAAGCTACGGTTTCTAAATGGTGGACTTTACGTGTCGAGACTAAGATTGTGTGTTTGGCTCCCTCATTTTTATTTTATATAAACAAGGTAATAAAATGAATAAATCTTGACATATGTAGGATTCGTGGATGGGGTTTGAGAATTCCACCCAAAAACTTCATCATGGAAAATCCTATGGGAGCTCCACTTTTATTCAGTGCCTCAATCTCTATATTACTTTATACAGTAACATAAATACACTCTACCAGTGAAAAAGAGCTCTTCAGTAACTTTCAGACATTTCTGAGAGCCGTAAATTGCTTGAGAACGTGGCCGCGGAAAACGGTCAGTTTAGCCGACTTTGGAGCTCTATTTCTGCTACAAAGCTCATTCTTTTCAAAGTCAATTCTATCAATGTTCTGAAAATACATACGTAACCGGTGTCCTCTGCGTTGTTTGTTACATATACATGCACATTCATCATTCATTCATTTTCTGAGCCGCTTAATCCTAATTAGGGTCGTGGGAAGGCTGGCGCCCATCTCAGCCACTCCAGGGGAAGGCGGGGTACACCCTGAACAGCTCACCAGACCACTGCAGGGCGAACACACATACAACCATTCACACTCACATTCACACCTAGGGGCGATTTGTAACCACCAATTAGCCTACTGCGCCTGTTTTTATTGCACCAACACATGCCCTGACTGCAGCCAATACCAGGTGAACAGTTTATTTTATTTTTATTGAAAGTGCACCAGAAAAAACAACTTAAAAACTAGCTAGCCAGCTAACCAGACACGGAAAAAGATACCTATCTACAGTATTTATGGCTACGATTTGTTACAGGGAATGTCATAACAGTCCTGATTTTTTTTTTTTCTGCTGATGTGTAAAGCAACAAAGCTTATAAGCCATGTTTTCTGTCGAGATGCCAATCTTCGCTTTGACGTAGGCATTTTATCTGAAAACACACCACCGTCACAGTGCTGACGTCTTACGTATCTTCATATAAACACCTGAGAGAATCAGGGTTGGGATCAGGGCTTGGATACGTGCACTGTGAAAATGCACAAACAGGCTATTTCGGTTATCAAGGATATGGTTTTGTGGTTTGGAGCAGAAAAAGTTACGGATACCTACGGTATGGGGAAAGATGGCGGCATTGTTATTACTCACTCAATCATTTACCAAAATGCTTAATCTTATTGAGGTCACTCGGAGGCTGGAGTCTATCTCAGCCGACACCGACCGAAGGCATGGTACACCCTGGACCATCACAGGGCCAACACACACACACACACACAGAGAAAAAATTCATTCACACTCACATTCAGACCTAGGGTCAATTTGGGATACCCATTTACCCTAATGTGCATGTCTTTAAACTGTGAGAGGAAACCCGAACACCCGGAGGAAACTCATGGGGCAAGCACAATGATAACATGCAAACTAAACACAGAAACACCCGAGTCTGCGACCTGAACCCAGGACCTTGTTGCTGTGAGGCGCACGTGATAACCACTACACCGTACCGCCCAGCATTGTTATTAGAAATAATAATAATAATAATAATAATAATAAATAATAGTAAATAATAATGATAATATTAAAAAATAAATAATAATAATAATAACAATAATACTAATAAATAAAAAAAAGAAGAAATAATAATAATAATAAATAAATATATACATAATAATAATACTAATAAATATATACATAATAAAATAATAATAATAGTAATAATAAATAAATATATAAATAATAATAATAATAATAAATATATAAATAATAATAATAATACATATATAAATAATAATAATAATAATAATAATACATATATAAATAATAATAATAATATGCAGTATTGTGTAAAGATGGTTTTGTATTAAGGGATTAAATAAAAGTGCTCGTGACTGTTTCATTTGTTCACACTTTGATCATCTGACAGTATTTCGCCACTGCGGTCCTTTTGATCTCAGTCATTTAAAAAATAAATTCTTTAAATCAAACAAAAGTCTTTTTACCATTGCCTTCCCTTCACCTGGTTCTTAAAGGTGAGCTCACCTGCACGCTCTGTCCAAACTTGAAACGCATTAATGATTGGACTCACCTGAACCGAGTCAACGGAGGAAACTCAACCCGTCCGCTTCCTCTTCCTCCTCCTCCTCCTCCTCCTCTTCCTCTCTCTTCTTTATTCTGGTTTACTCCACAATCTCCTCCGTTCTGTTCCTTTCCGACCTGCAGCACTCCGCCTGTGATTGGCTTCTCTCGGCTCTCTCTCTCTCTCTCTCTCTCTCTCTCTCCCTCGCGCGCGCGCGCGCACTTGGAGACGGTTTCCTCCGGGCGCAAGAGAACCGCGTGCTGAGACAGCGAGCTGAGCGGAAACGGGCGCGCGCTCGCGGACACGCGCGCGCACACTCAGAGCCGCATCCGCACGCGGGCTCCCTATCCAAAATAAATAAGCGTGCAGCATTTTTTAAATATGCTGCACACATGCAAAGAATGTTTAAACACACATACTTTGTGCGTTTGGAGAAAAAAAAAACAACCATTTACACATTATTGTTGTTGTTGTTTGCGTATAATTATCATATAATATATTATTAAACTTCTTGTTTGTAAAAGATAATACTTTAAATAACACACAAAGTTTATGCAGTCATTCATTCATTCCTTTTCTAAGCCGCTTAATCCTGATTAGGGTTGCGGGGAGGCTGGGCGAGGGCGGGGTCCACCCTGAACATCTCACCAGACCATCGCAGGACCAACACACACACAACCACTCACACTCACTCACACCTAGGGATGATTCGGAACAGCCAATCAGCCGACTGTGCATGTTTTTGGACTGTGGGAGGAAACCGGAGTACCCAGAGGAAACCCACGCAAGCACAGGGAGAACACACAAACTCCACACAGAAACGCCCCGAGCCCGGGAACCGAAACCGGGGCCTTCTTGCTGTGAGGCGGACGGGCTAATCTATCTTAGCCGACTCTATGCGAAGGCGGGGTACACCTTGACCAGCTCGCCAAGCTCGCTCTCTCTCTCTCTCTCTCTTGCACGTCCGCCTCACAGCAAGAAGGCTTGTGTTCGATTCCCGGGCTTGGGCCGGTTCTGTGTGGAGTTTGCATGTTCTCCCCGTGTTTGCATGGGTTTTCTCCGGGTATTCCGGTTTCTTCCCACAGGCCAAAAACATGCACAGTAGGCTGATCGGCAGTACCTGGAAGAAACCCGCATAAGCACAGGGAGAACACGCAGATCTCACACGGAAACACCCTCGCCGAGCCCAGGACTTGAACCCAGGACCGTGCCACCCACAGGCAAAGTATAAATTCTTCAAAAATAATATACATATAACAGACTTGAGTATTTATTACACTGTTTTAATTTATAAAGAGGATATCAATGCATAGAGGTGTATAATATTTCACTCGACACACTGACTCCATGGTTATACATTTCTGAACATATTTGCATTAATTTGTTAACACATCACTGATAAGCAGGTTTCACAGTAACCTCTGTGTTAGCTGGAGTCAGAGCAACCAAATGTTGGTGCTGATTTTCCTAAATGATCTCCCGACGGCCAGGAGGACCTTCCTTTGCGGCTATAAATTATTAGAATTAATATTCTGTGAGATATGTTATATAAGCCTGGTACTGATGGCGAGGCGTCCGTTCTTTAGACAGTATGGATATAAAGTTGCAGAACTGTTTCATCTAATTTAGGAGGTAAAAAAAAAAAAAAACACCACCTAAATGATAGTTTAATTAACCTTAAAATAACTTAAATGTAATATATAATTGTAATAATTTGTCCTCATATAATATTATAATAATCATTAGTGTGTGTGTGTGTGTAGTGTAGTGGTTAGCACGTCCACCAGCTTGCATTTTCTCTCAGTGCTTGGGTGGGTTTCCTCCGGATTCCTCCCACAGTCCAAAGACATGCTCAGTAGGCTAATTGGCCAAATCGCCCCTAGGTGTGATACTGAGTATGAATGGCTGTGTGTGTGTGTGTGTGTGTGTGTGTGTGTGTTTTTCCTGCAATGGTCTGGGCAGGGTGTACCCCACCTTCGCCCAGAGTCGGCTGAGATGGGCGCCAGCCTCCCCGCGACCCTAATGAGGAATAAGCGGCTTAGAAAATGAATAAATGAATGAACACAAGGTTTCTAAATTGTGTGAACTTTGTACGTCATTTAAAGTGTTACTTTCTACATATTTTAATATATTTCTATTTATTTGTTCGTTTATTCATTCAAGAAGTAATTCTTGAAAATATTCACGGATGATGGCTTATTTACTGTTTAAAATAATAAATAGGAAACAATTTAAATTTATATGACAAGAAGTTTAAGAAAATAAACATAAAAACATGTAAATTATTTTCCTAAACAATGATAATTATATACTAACAACAACAACAGGGTGGACCCCACCTTCGCCCAGTGCTGGTACGACATCGGCTCAAGCCTTGCCGCGACCCTAAAATAATATGTCATGGCGAGCTGTTCAGGGTGTACCCCGCCCTTGTCCAGAGTCGGCTGAGATGGGCGCCAGCGTCCCCGCGACCCTAATTATAATTAAGCAGCTTAGAAAATGAATGAATGATTGAATTTAATATTAACTAAAGTCTTCATGGTTCTCTGTCTAAAAGTTTTTTGGGATTTTTTTAAAAACGTAATTTAAATTGATCTTCAATAAATAAATTAAAAATTAAACCAGACTTTTAAGTTTCAAAACCAGGAAAAGACCTAAAGCACTAATTGTAGTATGGCTGTAGTTTATACATTAATTTGTGATTTAGTGTAGAAAGTTAGCTCAGATATATGAGAGACTCAGTGAAACGTTCCGGCTGATATTAAATAACAGTAATGGGCTTGAGATCTGTGTGTGTGTGGGGGGGGGGGGGGGGGGGGGGGGGGTTGTGCCTCCTCCCAGCAACCGGTACAAAAACGTCCCCCCCCAACCCCCCCCTCTTTCTTTCTTTCTCTCTCACAA
>JBCNYH010000014.1:19687854-19698442 GCA_039654325.1 Tandanus tandanus
TGGATTGAAAGCGAAACGTCTTCAAAAACCACAAAAAAGAAGTCCAGTTGCCTCGACTCAAGCTTTTTAGGATTATCACCTGTTGAAGTGTCGGTGTTTTAAATGAGATGTGCTCTGTTTAACACGAAAAAGAGTTTTCACCAATCAGTGTGCACTTATGACATTTAACAAAATATGGAAACACTGATGAACACAAAATAAATAAACATCGAGCAAAGATAAAGACACTAATAGACTTGATTATTACTGTGAGACGTGTTTACATTCCCTTTACGTACAAAAATAAATTTGTCCGTTTCAAACGACGTAACCTTCACTACCCACGCACTTCCATGCGTCCTTAACAAGCGTGCGCGTTATGCTAAACAACCACTAGAGGGCAGCTTCAAGAACCGAGTCAAACATTTGTGAAAAATATCGATGGCAGACTAAGTAATAATAATTAGTTCATTCACTTAATCCTACTAGGGTCGCGGGAGGCTGGAGCTCGGGGTACTCCCTGAACAGCTTGCCAATCCAAACACTCACGCCTAGGAGCAATTTGGAACAAACAATTAGTCTAATGTGCATGTCCTTGGGCTGCGGGCGGAAACTAGAGTAAAATTTCAGAAAGCTATCATGCATATGAGCTGAGCAATGGCCCGGACAAACTTCATATGCTCAAGGTCACTGTGCCAAGGTCAAAGGTCACATGTGCAAATTAGCTACCCCACGCACAGGTTTAGGTTATAGGGAGTGGCTATGCAAAAGTTCAGAAAGCTATCAGGCATATGAGCCGAGCAATGGCACGGACAAAATTTATACAGTATGTTCAAGTTCACTGTGCCAAGGTCAAAGGTCACGTATCCTGAATTCAATGTCAAGGAATTTCATCTGTTACATCTCAAATAATTACAAAGAACTCACAATAAATGAATTCTGTAAATAAAACAGCAAAGCTCTTTGAAAAGAAGATTAACAAGTACATAAATATTTTGCTTTTATTTTTGAATTAAAATTAAATAGTTACTAAAATCGTGGTAATTTTCACAGACGGTTTTTAGGTGGTTGTATTAAAACTTTTTCTTGATAAAAATGCATTTTCCAGTAATACAAAAATAATTCCAAGCACAGCACATTTTTATAAAAACCGTCATCTACCCTCATCGGGATTTCTATGCTTTGTCAGCATCATTATTCATACTTTTATTTCGACTTTTGGGGACGTAACTTTTGGTGTCGTCTTCCGTTACGTCTCCAAATATACACATTCTGTACAACTGAATAACTCGCTCGAGTGCACTGTGCTCTCCTTCTGTTAAACTGCCGTTTTAAAATTGTTTGAACCACAAGGTTTTTTTTTTTTACGGACTGAGACCTCGGGATAATATGGACTTCGTTCAGTCTGTATTTATTTTCATGTCAAAATGTTACGTCTCAAATATTTATGAAAAACGGAGTGCATGAGCTGAGCAATGGGCTGGACAAACCTATTGTGACGCAGCCCGGCCGCCAAGCCAACGACAATACCCCTTCAGCCATAACCGGGTAAAAGGGGTAAACACTGACAAACCTATGCCCACCTACACACCATCGGAATCCTGCTTGCCAAATTTCAGAATGATCCGCCCAGCAGTTCCTGAGAAATAGCCCGCACAAACTGGGACATTGGCGGTAACGCGGACACAGACAATGACTACACCCCAACAGACTGATGGCTGACGGGTCAAAAAAAAGCAGCAATACACTACTTGACATCGGGCATGAATGAGCCGTGAGGTGAGGCGAGGACAGAACTCCAAAGCTCAGAGCCAAAACACCCGCAACGACATGCTATAATGATATGGACACACACTTAGCATGCGTTAATGGCCTACAACAGCTAATAATCTCACCATGGCCCATTCATGTTCCGCCCCTTCACCCCACCCCCCAAAAAGTGCCCAAGATAGGTAGTTGCCCTTCAAAACAGACCATCAAAGAACACCACCAATGAAACAGGACACCACTTGTTTCATCATGTATTAATACCCTGGTGATGAGGCGGAGGTAACTCCCGTTCCAGACAGAGGTTTCCACGGCGCCGGAGTCGGGTGTGGTGTTACCAGTTAAACAGGCGGCAATTTGCTGATGGATCGTTTTTGAAGCTTCATACACCGAACAGGGAAATTAATAACTGCTCTGCCACTCAATACCTGTACACAAGTTTACACACACGTTCTACCGACATCAGGACTCGCAATTTTTCTGAAAAGCTTCTTATAATGGTTTAATAACATTATTTTACATCTACATTAAACTTAACATATTCCAAGAAAGTTTAAAATTTTGTACAATTATTTTTGAAAAGATATACTACATTCATAGGCTTCCATCTCCTTGAAAACACGTCAAAGTATTCTGGGTAATTTCCAGCTGCCACTCCTTTAAGTCATCGGTAAGGAAAGGAAAGAAATTCTTAACTCTAAAAATTAATAAAAAGCAGTGAAACAAGAAGGGTTCGTTCTAAGGCTTATATGAGCACCGCAACACAAACGATTCCTTTTCTTACTTCGGACCTTTGAATGGCGTCTTCTGTGGGAAATACGATACGACGTCTTACGGCTCAGAGATCTCGACCAGGTGGTGCGACAGGACGATTCACACAATCACTCTTTTCTAATCATCTGTACGAGTTCACGTTACCACTCTGGCCATCAGCCAGGCTGTTTAAATAAAATAAAAAAAATTAAAAACAGGCGTAATGCATGCTGGGCTTTGGGGCCTGAGAAGAGAGCAAGATCTCCTGTTCAGCACCCAAACAAACGGGAGCCCCGGAGACACAGACAACAGTATTTAGGTCTCTTTCTTTCTTTATACCGTGTTCTGTTTCTCTCTCTTACATTCTGCTTTCTCTCTTTCCCATATTCTGTTCTCTCTCTCTCTCTGTTCCGCTGTCTCTCTCTATTCCGCTGTCTATATATCTCTCTCTCTCTGTTCCGCTGTCTCTCTCTGTTCCGCTGTCTCTCTCTGTTCCGCTGTCTCTCTCTCTCTCTCCGTTCCGCTGTCTCTGTCTCTCTCTCTCTGTTCCGCTGTCTCTCTCTCCCTGTTCCGCTGTCTCTGTTCTACTGTCTCTCTCTCTCTGTATTCCGCTCTCTCTCGCGCGCTGTCTCTCTCTCTCTGTTCCGCTGTCTCTGTTCCGTTGTCTCTCTCTGTTCTGCTGTCTCTCTCGCTGTCTCTCTGAGTGTGTTCTGCTCTCTCTCGCTCTCTCTGTTCCGCTGTGTCTCTCTCTCTCTCTCTCTCTCTCTCTCTCTCTCTCTCTCTCTCTCTCTCTCTCTCTCTGTTCTGCCATCACTCTTTTTTTCCTGCGTGTTCCGCTGTCTCCCTCTGTTCCGTTGTCACTTTCTCTCTGTTCCGCTCTCTCTCTCTCTCTCTCTCTGAGTGTGTTCTGCTCTCTCTCGATCTGTTTTGCCATCCCTCTTTTTTCCTGTGTGTGTTCTGCTGTCTACTCTCTTGCTGCGGCCTGCAAGGGGAGCCTCTCAGGTGATAATTTCTAAATAGAAGTTCGGTTTTTGTTTGTGAATCATGAAAAAATCGCCTACTTTCGATAATCAGCAGGAATATTTAAGGCAGCGTGTATATGCACCAGCACTTTACTGACAGGATTCATCAAACTCTGTTAAACACATCCACCTCATTTTTTTACTTCTTGACAAACACACAAAATCCACTGCACGTGTCAAAATAAATAAACATACCTGCATACCGCCGACATCCCAACGCAATTAGAACCTTATCAGACATCATTAGCTTCGTTTGATGCAAATAGCTCGGCTTCCTAATAACAAGACACCAGGAGGACTTCCAAATCTCAACTGGCTCCCTCTATAAACGCCCTAAATAGGGTACGACGTAATAGCGTCAACCACAGCCCTAATGCACTACTTATCTATCAGGACTTGGAACATGTATCATGTAAACATCATGTTGACTGTTACAATCAGACATACAGCCATGTTAACTTGTTACCGATACACATTAACGTGGGTCTAGCCGTGCTTTTGGAGAAAGAGTATAACAATAGATTATTCGCTGTTCCTTCGGTGAACTGGTAGTTCAGGTAGTTAGGAAACATGCTGGTGCATGAAAGATTTTTAACATGCAGGGTTTGAAGCCCGCCGCACTTATTTTAACTGTCTAACAGTTTACACACTTAATTTATTTGTTTTTGGTTGTATAATTTGAGTTGGTGATAGGGATATGGAGATAAAAAGGTGAGAATAGATCGCAAAAGCATTTTGCATTTGCATTTTGCGATGCGATACCGGAGATGCTCTCTCTCTCTCAAGTCTTCTGTCACTCTGTTCCGTCTCTCCTACATTTCCCAATTCCCTGTCTCTCCCGTCTTATTCTTTTTCTGTTTCTTTCTATTTCCACATATTCTAATCTCTCTAAATACCAAACAGGAATCTTTGCATGTCTGCTCTAAAGGCTTTCCCTCTTGTTTTATTTTTTTTCCTTCTCACGTCATATCAGGAACTCCCTCGTTGCTTGACGGCTGATTGGCCGGGGGCTCAGTGACCTCACCATGGAACGGATCGGGTGTCCGGGTGCACGGGGGCGGAGATTGTTTTGGACAGATGGGACTCGCTCGCCGTGCTGCGAATATAAACAACTCTGGATTCCACACTTGCCTGCCTACATAGCACGCGCGCACACACACACACACCTCCCTCTCTCAACTTCACCAAAGAAATATGGGGCAGATAATTAAAGTCCAGTCTTGGATGAATGATTTTTACAGCCAGGAGGCTAAAAGAAAACTGCAACTCAAAAATCATCTCTGATGTCTTTATAACACTTTTAAAAAAAACCCTCCTCCTTGCCTGAGACGTCTAATAAAGGAAACATATCAACAAAGCAAACAAGTAGAGAAAAAATGAATAAATTTGCTGTACAGCGCAAGTTAAAGCCTTGTGACGAATCGCTGAGGAACGCTCTTTTACATACAAACACTTGATGATATTCGAAAGACGGATCAGCTCTTTCTGCACTTGACGCTTTGCAAGCTGCTACACATTCCTGTGTTGGGGTGGAGGAGCATGTAAACAAGTTCACACCTAACACACACACACATCTGGCTCCACAGCACAATCCTGAAGGCTGCAGCGATGCTCTGAGAAGAACGCCAATATTTAAACGCACACACGTGCCCCGTACTGATCACCAAAACATGCAAAACTCATTTCTCTGCTTTCGACCAACTACGATTCATCTCTAAATCAACGCAGGATCCGGATTTAAAGCCCTGAGGATGAAATAAAACTAATTAGACGTGCGTGCTGTTCATGTCCATCGAACAAATTCAGCAAGACATTGCTATGAGGCGTAAACAAATTCTTCTCATGTTTCTTCACACTTCTCCAAAAACCAAGGAGCTACACGTCCTGTCATTCGTCATGTGATACGGAGCAATAAATAATTCGACACACGTTTTCTAATCACATAATTCACTCTAAGAACATAATTCTAAGCCACTAGCTCAGACAGAACTGATTAAAAAACAACAACCACCCTGTTATTATTATTATTTAAATAAGGTTTTTCTTAAATAGGTATGACGATGACGTTTGCATTGTTCAACAATCTTGTTATTCATGAGTGACCTTTTTTTTCCTTTCTTTCTTTTTTTTAAACAAAGCCTAAACTTACAGTGCAATCATGGGGTGTCATAACTTTTGGGACAGTGTTTCATTACAAGGGCGGTTTTAAATGGTTATGGAGATATTGTGGTGAGCTGTGTCTTTAAAAACGTTCAGTAGTACTGTGACTGATCACCTGTGGGTGTGTGTGTGTGCTAGGGTGTGTATGTGAGGGTGAAATAGTTAAGCAAGTAAATGTCACCGAGGCTCACTTACACTAGCTTACAACACACACGTGTATTGCATTTAAAAGAAAACCCTACGTTAGCAGAGGACAAAGTGGAACTGCTCCATGTGCTCATTGATCGAGCACATGGCCCTGAGAGAGACAGAGAGAGAGAGAGAGAGAGAGAGTGACAGAAAGAGAGAGAGAGAGAGAGACAGTGTGAGTGTGTGAGAGAGAGACAGTGTGAGTGTGTGAGAGACAGAAAGAGAGAGAGAGACAGTGACAGAGAGAGACAGTGTGTGTGTGTGAGAGAGAGACAGTGTGTGTGAGAGAGAGACAGTGTGTGTGAGAGAGAGAGAGAGAGAGAGAGAGAGAGAGAGAGAGAGTGACAGAAAGAGAGAGAGAGACAGACAGAGAGAGAGACAGAGAGAGAGAGAGAGGCTAACTTGTACCTAGCCACTGTATGCTAAGCTCTGTGACACTCACCCGACAACTCCCCCGGAGTAGTTTCTCCTTTTCCACGGCGTTCCGGTGTACGGTTCCGTGTCCGGCCCGGATGAGCTGCTCTGTAACAGGCTGCGGTTGAAGCCGAACGTGCTCGCCTTGTTCTCCCGTTTGCGCTTGTTGCGCTGCGCCGCGGGGTCCTGTGCCCCGATCCATGATCCTCCAGCGCCGCAACCGACACCACCACCACCGCCGCCCCGGCCCACCGCGGCACTCCGCTGGTTGTGGTGGTTGTTGTTGATAACAAAATTATAGCTTTCCAGCGGTATAAAGTCTCGCTGCTCCGCGACTTCTCCAGACATCCCCCGGTGTTTGGTCTCACCACTGTCCATACTGCTGTCCGGGGCTCCTGCACCGTCTCCGCTCGGCTTGGTACCGTATCCTCCTCCGCCGCCTCCTCCTCCTCCACTACTACTACTACTACTACCACCACCACCACTACTACTACTACTACTATTACTACCTCCTGGTGCTGCCGTTGCTCCTCCGTTAACGTTACCGTGAAAGTACAAATTACCGAGGCCCTGCGTCGTCTCCCAAATCTGCATCCACAGGCTGTTAGCAGGTCCGCGCTGTTCTGGCTGAAACCAGGCGATTCTAGGATCCATCAAACGGCCCCAGAATTGAAAAGAAATAGTAATAATACGCCAAGGCGTGTTAGCTTACCGGACCGTAACGGTATCGCGAAAGCTAACCGAACTGGCACGAGCTTCTAGAACATATTGGAAAGGTGTGTGTGAGAGAGAGAGAGAGAGAGAGAGAGAGAGAGAGAGAGAGAGAGAGAGAGAGCTAGCTAGGTGGCTAACTTAGCTTTGCTAGCGAGGTAACTTTGCCCAGCAGCCGTTGATAAATTCGCTACACAAACCTCTCGCTGTCACCGTGATATTCCATGAACGCAGAACGCCGAGGAGTTTTATTCAGCGTCCACGAGAGGTGGGGGGCAGTCGTACAGAACCGAAACCGAGAGTCGAGCGGAGAAAAAAAGGAGCGTCCCCTCGCCTGTGTCGAAGTCAATCTGACCCTTCTTCTTCCCTCAGCTCCTCCGCCTCCTTCCCCTCTTCTCTCCTCGAGCCACTCGCTCGCGACCCTTCAATGGCGGACAGGACCGAGCGCGAGGGCCCTAACTGCGCATGTGCAGACTCAAATCACGCGTGAACGCGCATGGAAGTAATGATTTAAAAAGCAAGCAGAGGGGTGAAGGTCCTTGTGTTTAGAAAGCGGTAATTCCCTTTTGGTTAAAAAAGGGTGGCTTATGAGGATTACTTAAAAAAAATAATAATAATAAATACAAATAAAAAAAGCCACGTGACAAAATAAATCACACGGAAATCATTTTCAAGATATGAACAAAAAAAAGGCAGTTTTTAAAAATAAGTGATATACTCCAACAAATTATATTTTGTAGTTAATTTTAAAATGCAAAGAAAAAAAAAAGAAAGGGCCACTTGCATGACAGAAGTAAGTACACCCTGTCATCACATCTTCGATTCCGTAAAATCCGGTGTTCTGGATTAGGTGCCATGATTAGAACCACCTGCAAGCGGAACCTGTCTTATATACTCCTGACACCTAGGGTCTGGCGGAGGGGTTCGGTGGTGTAGCCTCACAGCAAGAAGGTCTTGGGTCCAAGCCCCGTGGTTGGCAAGTGCATTTCTGTGTGGGTTTCCTCTGGGTGCTCTGGTTTTCCTCACACAATCCAAAGGAAAATCTGACTACTCAAAATTGCCCAAAGGTGTGAAGGTTTGTCATAGAAAAAAAGTTCTGCAGAGGGTTTGTAAAGCATTCAGGTAAAAACATGGATGACATCAGAAAACATAGATAGATAGGTAGATAGATAGATCTGTGGTCTGGTGTTTGTCGTTTTTGCTTGTGAAGTGTGTGGAGTTATCATGCCAAGATCTAAAGAGCATTCTAAAAAGCTGCAAATGTCTGTAAGTTTGGAACGGTGTTTAAAAAAGACCTATAAATTCTTATGTTATGGTTTTGGGTTAATTTGCTGCCTCAGGGACTGGGCAGCTTGTAGTGATGGATTCAACACCAAATTGTGAATTATATCATCAAAGTGTGTGAAGATTATGTGAGGACATCTTTCCAAAAGTTGAAGGTGAACCAGAGGTGAACCTTTCAAGTGGATACTGATCTTCATCACACTCGCAATTCCATCAAGGAAAAGCCTAAAAGTCAGAAAATTGCAGTACTTGTAAAAAAAACCAAACAAACACTCAAACATCATACAGCTGGAGGAAGAGCGGTCAAAAAATTACAGCGAGATGATATCAGAGACTGGTGGACGAAGATACACAACACCTGCGTGAAGTAGAAGCCTTGAATAACCCTGAAAGGGTTTATTTTGTAGCTCTGACCGAATCACTGTACCTTATTCCGCGTATTATACGACTACATATCAAAATTTTAATTCAAAAATAGTTTTATTGCTTTTAGATGATTCTATAGCCATGGTCTGTTATATTTAACAAGGGTATGTTATAAATAAAAAACAGACTGTTGTTTGCCATAACTGACCAATCAGAGTCAAGTAATGAAGAATACCATGTAATAATTAAGGGATAACATACAGCTAGCCGGATATTATTAGGAAATATAAGCCTCAAAGTTTACAGGCCTTGTATTATGCGGAATACATTTATTTTGCGATAGTAACCAACTCGCTGTACATTATCTCACTTATTACACGCCTACTTAGAAAATACTGATTTAAATAATACATTATTACTTCTACGGATGCACTCCGTAGCAACAGTCCGCTATAAAGAAATTACCAACTGCTGAATACTGTATCTGACCAATCAGAATTGAGTATTCAAATGCATAGTAAATGACACTTGCACAATTAAAATCTAGTCAAGCGCATGTTTCAACAGGAGCAAGCACATGTTTCCTCTGAGAGGTGATGCTTGCCGCCCACATCTTTTCAAGCTGGAATAGTTTAACACACTTGGAGGTAAAGCACTATTCGTTCCCTTATATGTGTGAGCTCACAAACGCTCATGATTTGCTGGTGATCACTCTAAGTGAAAGGGAGGTGAGCATATACCATCCCTCCCCTGAGAGCCTGGCCAATCAGCTCCCATTATTTAATGATTTATTTATTTTTAACAGGGTCAAAGTCAAGCTCAATCAAACTCAACTTTATTGTCAATCATCCACATACGGGGCATGTAGTAGAATATAATGTTGTTTCATGTGAGTTCCAGGTGCCATAGACAATAACAGTAACGATAAACACTATTTATAAGGCTAACAAAAAACTAGTGCAAGACCAACAAGGACATGCCTCTGCAGAGCGGCAGGCTAATCAAAGTATCAATACTGCGATCAACCTGCAATCATTTCTGTGTCAACGTGAAAGCTTTTGTGAAAGTTTGAAGTCATAACGTTAATTCATTAGCTGTAGTCATGGAAATTGGTATCAGTGAGTCCTTGTATTTTATTTATCTTTTTTATTCAGCTCAGCTAGAAAAGTCGACTCTTACGGCTACTGAACGACTCACTGACTAAAGTAAAAATACAGTATATGGACCAGCGATTGTTTGTTTTTGTTGTTGTTGCCTGATTTGTTTAACATAATGATTTCACCTTTTTATTAACAAAACATCACTTTGCCCCCTATTTTATAATATTGATATTATTATAATGTGATACAAATTATTTTTGTTTTCTGAAAAAGTTATGGAAATGTTTAGTCACATCTTATAAAATGTCTAGTTATTTTTTGTCCAGGTGCCAATAATTCTAGAGTTTCTACAGATCAGTCCCTGCTGGAAATAAGAATTGTACTGTTTTATGGGAAATTTGCATGGCTCAAGCAAAGTAAACAATGCAAACCTTCAGGTCTATCGAGGTGCAGACGGTGTTATTCTGAGAATTTGCAAGGCCACGCCTAATACCTGTGGAACATTTTTAACTTTTAAAGCAGAAGACAGAACTTGTTGAAAGTAAATTTCAATCAAAACTATATACTTCACCCGCCATTTCCCGGACTATTAGGGGGTAGGCTGTCCGGGAACCTCAAAAGTTCGGCAATCGCTAATGTCTGGGGTCCCTACCCTTTCCCGGACATTTACTATAACCGGTCCGGCAATTGCCGTTATTCAGAAGCGGTCCCGGACTTTAACGACACCCATCCGACACTCAATACACAATATTGTTTCCACAAACTTAAGGAGCGAATCAGCACATTCTTTTATCACATTAATTTTAAATGTGGGTTCCGGCTCGTCGTCACTGTCCTCACTTT
>JBCNYH010000014.1:19729009-19740018 GCA_039654325.1 Tandanus tandanus
TGAAGGAAGTTAAGGAACCTACACGTGAAGGAAGAGGGTGACGTGCAGTGTTGTATTGGTGTGTATTTCCCAGGGCATAAAAGGATATGGGTGTGTGTGTGTGTGTGTGTGTGTGTGTGTGTGTGTGTGTGTGTGTGTGTGTGTGTGTGTACATGCGTGAGTGTGCATGTCTGTGTGTGTGTGTGTGTGCAATCTTTTACACTGAGTGTATGAAATCACCTGATTTCTGTTTTGTTGAACCTGATTTCGATTTCCGGAGACGTTACGGAATGTTTTGTGTCACAGTTTCACCGTGAGAAAGGTAGCTGGAAAATCGGTGCTTTCATTGTGATGCCATTTTACGCATCTTGAACCATAAAATATGAAACAATGATAACATCATAAAAATAATGCTGGCAGAAACCTGAGCCTAGGGTTGCATCATACGTACTGTATTATAAGGCGTAATGTAAAAGCTTTATTAAGTCTACATAAATATGACAGTTCCTGATAAACCAAGATATATTTAAATAAGTCAGCTGTCATGTTTCCTCTATTTGGATGTTGACATAACATCACTTTGAGTGTTAACCACAAGTCAAGGGAAACACAAGGATGTGTTATGACACTGGTAGGACGCCTGATTTGGGTTTGATTTTTATCACTGCTGACTTTTAGCAGCTCAGGACCGTAAAATGACTCGGATGCTGAAACTGTAAATGACATAGAATCAGGAATGATACACAATACTGCCCCAGTAGTTACGAATTGTGATTCCAAGTTCTCCTGGTATGGATTAAACCACTCACAGTGTCTCATAATGGGTGAAATGTTGAGCATCCAACACTTTTCACCCTCACTGTTCACCAGTGGCACCAGTGGCCACACCCCGTGCAACGGCTTCTACTGGTCGGCTAAACCTGGAGAGGGAAGCCGATGGGACAGAAACCCTCGGTGAGTTAGGGCTTGTCTGCCTACGCGTGCGAAGACTGGACCCAGCAGACTGCGAGAAGGAAACCACCAGATTGGCTCAACGGGTGGGATGGCGGACCAGCAAAGCGTTGTGGAACACAAACAGGGCACAGCAAGATTTTATTTTCACCGCCCTGCTGATTTCTGCCTTTATTTGTATCACCTGTCTAGTTTAATTATCCGTGTAACGAGTTCATGTTCCGTGCTCCCGTTCATGTTGCTTGGCAGAAGTTTGTTTGCCTACATGAGTTAAACTGTGTTGCTTATTCTGTGAGAATCTGAGTGGTGGTGTATGAGCCTCTATTTTTTGGGTTTCAGTTTCATTATTAACAATAATTTTTTTATTTTTTTTATTTTTAGTGGTGATGCGGCAGCCTTACCATGTTGAAGGCTTTTACGCAGCAGGCCAGCTGTGCTGCCGTCATCTGCGTGATGCAACGTCTCACTTATTTTAAAACACATTTCCTTGAGTCCACGCTCCACACATCTTTTCCTAGCATTTCTCCATGTTCATCTCGCTGGGAGGGACTAAAACAAAAGTGTGGTGAGTGTAAGTGTAACTTGTGAAGTGTAAGTGAGGGGAAAGGAGGATGCAATTTTAAGGTTGTGAGATGCACCCTGATTCGCATATCTATTGGTTCAATTCTGCAGAATTTAAAGCAGGATCTGTGCCATCTTGGGTAGATCACTTTACGATGTACAGCGGTGTGAAAGTTATACTCGAATGGAATGAAACGATGGGGGAAGATAGAAATAATTACATCTAAAATGTTTTTTTTTCAGCCTTAATTTTTTATTTTATGAGTTTAAGACTTGCTAACCTTCAGCAGTGAAATCCAACTTACTTCCAAATTACCTCCTACTTCCAAACGACTCCATAAGAAAGAGGTCTTACTGCAAGGTGGTCTTAACAAGATGGCTGCAATCTGGCTTCAAAATTGAAACACTGATCCAGCCTTTATTTTTAGATCAGCAGTAACCACCAATCTATTTGTAGATGGTAACATCATTTCAACAAAATCTCGAAAGCCGGAAGTTTGTGGGGGTGGGGGGTGGGGATTTACGAGTGACTCAAAATAACCTAAAATTATAGCAGAAACATCATTTTCTTCATAACAAATGATTTTCATGTTTATCAGAATTTTTTTTGGGGCTCTGACTAGGTCCCCCAAAGTAATTCTACATAAAGATCACAAGGAAATGAAAGAGCAAGCATCACATTATACAACCTTTCTCTTTCAATCTGTTAAAATGTTAGCTGCGAACTACTTTTTAGACACAGGGTAGAGAGCGTATTACATGTGACACTATGAAAGCAAACATTTGGGCTTTTGGCTTTTGTCCTATCTGAGCCAAAATGAGCCAACTTAATCTCAGGACAAATTCATGGAATTGTGGACAAGTGACCAAAGCATAGTTGGATCTCATCTCATCTCTTGATAATGAGGTCATAATGAAAGGTATTAAAGCTACTCCTAACCTTAGCATTTCACACTTTCGGTACTTTACACGTGTGAAACGATGGTAGCGCCCGATCCGAACGGAAAGGGCGTTTTATTTCTAAATGCTTCGTAAGCATGACATAAATTCTGTCTTAGAGCTTAATTCAGTTTTGCTTTCTCAGTGAAGTTAAAACAAATAGATTGCAGTGAACCGTTGGGGCCTTGACCAGGCAGGCAGGAAGCAAACTCTGATTGGTCCGATCGATTGGCCGATGTCACCTGTACACAGCAGGCAGTGGCTTGGCAGCTGATACAGACTGTTTGATTTGGACAGGGTCAGTGTGTATCTTTGTGGGTAAGGAGAAGGTGATTGATATGTGGCACTGGTGTAATACTCAAAGAAAAGTACCTAGCCTAGCATTTTCTACAACGCAAACACTAGACAGTAGGTGGCGCAGCAGATCGCACTGCATACAAACAGCTCCAGAGTTCCTGGTTCAATCATGAGCTCGGGTTACTATTCGTAAAGCACTCCATGTCATCAATTTCAAATTCTCCATATTCTTACCACCTTTGAAAACATGCCTGCAGGTGGATTTGGAATGCCATATTGCCCCTAGGTGCCAATGCACTTGCCTGGAGCCTATCTCAGCTGACTCTGGGTAAAGTTGTGGTAAACCCTGAACAGCTCATCAGCCCATCGCTGGGCAGCACACACAACCATTCACATTCACATCTAGGGGCAACTTGGAACAGCTAATTAGCCTAATGTACATGTCTTTGGACTGTGGGAGGAAACCGAAGTATGCAGAGGAAACCCTCAAGCACGGGGTAAGCATGAAAACTCCATGCAACTCGCTGGGATTCAAACCTAGGACCTTCTCGCTGTGAGGTGGATGTGCCACTATGCTACCATGCCACCCAGGCCCATTTATGCCTTCTGTCTGTACTCTGTATTCATTTCATACGAATTTTTACACGAGTTTCACAAAAAATGCAAATGCATAAGAACAGAGCAGTACCACCGTTAACTCTGTGGGTGCTGTAGCCAGTAGTTCACTGGAAGAATAAGAAGAAATTGTAATAATTGCAGAACTTTCTGAGGAGAGGTTATGTGGGGTTTTAAGAAGTTATACATCTATATGGTTTCATTTCGGTCCGGCCACAGGAACAAGCGTTTAATACAAAACAGCTGGGAGGCGATTTGACATTAATTGGGAGGTATTAAAGGAAAAATTGGCTATACGAGGCCAATTTGTGCGCACAAGTCTGTGAGCAAATGGAGAAAAAGAATTCTCTGTCTACATGTTGAAATATATTTAATAGCCTCACAGACCACCGTCGTCTACCACGCTAATTCTGTGTTTTCTGTTTCCTAATAAAATACTAAATAAAATAATAAATATTATCCGTTCGAGATTTTCTCGTTTTTGATTGGTGGAAAGCCAACAAATATTTCTTGATATTGCATCATTGGCATCGGATATTAGAATTATTATATTGTAACCACGGGATAATTTGAATAATTATTGCACAACGTTCCTCCTCATAGATATCATATAAGATAGATCGGCTATACTCCGTGGCACACTGCTGAACTGCGACCCCAGACTGTAAACTTCATTTTATTTTCTCAATATTTAAATATCAGATAGAGATAGAGGACTACAGCATCACAAATATTAAAAAAAATAAATAAAATGAAGTTTACAGCTCAGGGCCACAGAGATTCGGAAATGAAGGAGAACGTATCTATCTTATGATATCTACTATGTATGATATCTGCTCGCCTTCCCAGAAAAAAATGGCTGCCCGCTTTCAAGACTTCCTAATCACTGCAATAAAAATTCTTGAAAGTAAAAATCGGCTCTTACCATCCATTACTTTAATTCTATATTTTGTTGCTTTTTGTGTCTGGGATGTATCGGAAACTGAATAGCTGTATAGCATGCTAATCTCATAGAGCTCACTCATGCTAACTAGCTAGCTTGCAACATTGTAACGTGAGTGTCTGTTGTATACTGAAGTAAAGGATGCCATTCAAGTACTTTAATTCACTTTATTTGTGAATGTGAGTGTAAAGAATTGTTTCTCTCTGTATTAGCCCTGTGATCGACTGGTGACCTATTCAGGGTGTACTGCACCTCTCAGCTGAGGTCAGCCGGGATTGGTTTCAGCTTCGCTCATAACGTTGACGAATCAGGGCGGTATAGATGTGATAACTGATGAATGAATGACCTTGGAACAATCAACCATCAAGACCAGAATGATGACTCTGGAACGAACAGTTCCAGAGTTATAGACAGAAACATGTGTCCATCTTTGGCTCGCTGTTGGAGCTAGATGCTTTGAAAGGAACACCCAAAATTTGGTGTAAAGACTTGCAGGGTGAAGTTTAATCAGCGTGCCAAATGTAATAAAAAGCAGGTGAATGGTTCTATGGGTTACTGTAGACTATGAGGCGAGACCACGAGATCCTTTATCTCGGGTGCTTGGATCCTTTAAGGTCTCGGTTGTCTAATTTGGGAGTTTCATGGAACATAGTGTTGAATTTTCTTCGACAGTTGCACCCGTGGCTTGTTCCCTTATCAAGAACGTGTGTACATGATCTACTGAACCCTTTCATCATGATATTAATTGATAAGCTCTAGCTCTGGCTTCAGTGACAAAAAGAGAAATGAACCCAAAACAAATAATAATAAAAAAAACCTTCAAGCTATTCCCGTCCTTCCTCTTTCGGAGGCTGGACATGGCCTGACCTCTTTATTTGTTGTGTCTGTGTGCCAAACCAAAAGGTCAAATAAGACCAAGCAGCTAATTTAACTACCTCCTAACCATGTAAGGTGGAAGATCAAGGTAGGGTGGGGTGTCAGCCCTATGTGTTTTCTCATTGGTTAAAGGTTGCACTCGGCTCGCCTATCGTGTGAGCTCTCTGGGCAGATATCCAGCGCAGGGCTCTAGAGATGTCTCTGATATTCTCTTATTCCTCTAGCTGGAGACCAGCTGCTGCACGAAACACATTTCAGACATGATCTGAGATCAGAATAGCTCCTGCACCACTTTACTGAGAGAACGGAGTACTGTAGTAAGAATGGGAGACGTTGGTGTGGTGAATGAGGATGCATCTATAGATCGAGTTCTTAACTGATGATTGAAGTTTTTGATGATGAACCAAATGTGTTGGGGCTGTCATAATTCATATAATAGTTATGTGCTTCTTTCTGTACATATATCCGCCTACCTATCCAGCGGTGACACAGTGGTGTAGTGATTAGCATGTCCACCTCACAGCAAGAAGGTCCTGGGTTCGAATACCAGGTTTGGCGAGGGTGTTTCTGTGTGGAGTTTGCATGTTTTCCTCGTGCTTGCGTGGGTTTCCTTCCAGTACTCCGGTTTCCTCCTACAGTCTAAAGACATGCACATTAGTCTAACTGCTTGTTTCCGATTGCCCCTAGGTTTGAGAGTGAGTGTGAATTGTTGAGCTGTTCAGGGTGTACCCCGCCTTCACCCAGAGTTGGCTGAGATGGGCTGCAGCCTCCCTGCAACCCTAGTAGAATTAAGTGAATGAATGAATCTATGGACTTTTACAGGAGACCTCCTTTCATCTTGAGTGACCTTGAAAGGTGAAAATCAAGGTCACAGGACTTTGAGCGAGTCACACATGCTGCTATTATGAAACACAAATCGTGAACCACATACTCTCTCATATACCGCTCTATCCTTCTATTAGGGTCACGAGAAGGCTGGAACCTATGTCAGCCCACACTGGGTGAAGTCTTGGCCTCCCTGAACAGCTCACCAGGCCATCACAGGGCAACACCTCACTCACACCTAGAGGGGCAATTTGAAAAAGCCAATCAGCCTAATGTGCATGTCTTTGGACTGTGGGAGGAAACCAAAGTACCTGGAGGAAACCCATGGAAGCACGGAGAGAACAAGCAAACTCCATACAGAAACGCCCTCACCGAGCCCAGGACTTGAACCCAGGATCTTCTTGCTGTGAGGCGAACGTGCAAACACCTACGCCACTGTGCTGCCTGGGAACTATATATGTACTTTTAAAAGAGACGGTTATCTCGAGTGACCTTGAAAAATCAAACCTCAGCCATCTTGTGAATCCTTCCAGAATAAATAAACCGTAAATCCCCTCTAGAATATATACTTTATTTTTCATTTTACTCTACAGTAGAAGGGATTGTAATATCTATACATCAGGGCTAGCTGTTGCAATCATGAAGATTCAGCATAATTATGAATGAACTGGTCATAGAGACAGCTGTTACTAAATATGAAGTCCATCTTCTAGTTTTAACACACTAAAAGATCCCTCGTCTCTGGAGGAGGGAGTGATTAATAAGCTCTATTTATGTAGAAATGAAAGCGTCACATTGAGGTATAATAGCAGCCTATTGCTAATTTTGTTAGGCATGAGCCATTTCTTCCTCTTCCTGTTTGTGCTCCGACTGATGTGGGTGAAACAGTGCGACTGGGGGGTGTGAAATTTCAAATCTGTCAGCACAGTGGGACTTTCAAACCCACTATGGTTACAAAAGACAAAAGAGAAAAAAAAAAACCCAACAAAAAAAAGATTGCTTCCTGACTTCAAAAGCAAGCATTAGGCCATTCGTACGATACGGTTTTATGGACACGCTCTATTTACGTCATTTCACCCCACTTCAGTAAAACTATTAAATAAATATAATGGAATGAATTGTTTTATCCATGAAAACTAAGAACAAACAGCTCAGCTGGGGCTACTAAATGTGAATCAGATCGTTAAAGCGGATAAAACATCGTCTAATTGATATAAATAATAAAACCGTCTTATTAAATTGCCTCAAGAATATTTATTGGCATCGAAGAAACAAGAAGAAATAAATGGGAATATTCATAAAAACAGCTGGATGGATCTTCAGAGTGATCGTACTTACATCATCATCATCATCTTCTTCTTCTGCTTGATCCGGGGTCGGGTCGCGGGGGCAGCAGCCTAAGCAGTGAGGTCCAGATGTCCCACTCCCCAGCTACTTCCTCCAGCTCTTTCCGGGGGACACCGAGGCGTTCCCAGACCAGCCGAGAGACACAGTCCCTCCACCATGTTCTAGGTTCGGGGCCTTTTCCCGGTTGGACATGCCTTTAACCACATCCTAGGGAGCAGTTCAGTAGGCAGTTCAGTAGGCGTTCTAATCAGATGCCTGAAGAGGGCGAATATCTTACGATGATATGCATGAACAGCAGTCCGTAAAGATGTGGGTGGCATCGAGGGAGGCATGTAATTGCTCTCGTCTGTCCCTGGTAGGTTTTGGTCACCAACAAATGTTAGGGAAGCTATATTTGATTGGGATAGTGTCCCCCCCACACACCCCCCAGATACACACACACACACACACACACACACGCACACAAATACACACAAAAAGAGGTCTAGTGCATTACTGGTGTGAAATGGTGGAAGTTTCCGAGGGTCAGTTAACTTGTGAGAGGCTAAAAAACCCGGCAAGGATGAACTAACTCATATACTGGTTTTATTAGAGAAAAAATGGCTCTTTTGCTGTATTTTGGATTCTTTTCCATCTATCATACTGAGATATTAAACCATCGAGCTCCCATGCAGACTTGCTTAAGGGTTTTTAATATTTATTTTTGGTATTTTCCATATCAGTCACCCCACACACCCCGCCCTCCACCCTTTCTGCAATTCCCTCTCACTATGGAGACATGAGTTTAAATACCTCTTTCCTACCTGGGAAATGTTATAATATTGTTTCTAAATAGTGGAAACAGGTTTTACACAAATGTAATAGCCGCCCTTGGCAAGTATTAATTTGCACACTCAATCTTTGTTCCCAGGCTGCAGTAAATCACATCAGGGGTGCAATATTCTTCTATTTACGTAGATACCAATGTATATTTTAGGTTCTACAGGAGAAAAACACTAAACTGCAACCTTGTTATTGAATCATATTGCACGCTTATTTTTTTTTATTTTTAAAGACTATCCCATTTGCAAGTGCTTTTACAAACATCAGGGTCTGTGTGTACTGTACTTTCATTCGGTTGTAGGTTTTTATAGACTCTTCAAGCATTTCCAGAAAGAGAAACTGAAGAACGATTACATGGTCTAGATTTAAGTAGATTTCCTTTAAAATAAAAAAAGGACAGAGTGAAGGTGATGCTGGATTGATTCCTCAAAAAATTAAATACAATAAAATAAAAGTTGGCGAAGATCCCCTTCACTATGTACAGTGTAATCTCATCACTCACTCATTTGCCAAAGCGCTTAATCCTATTGGGGAGGGTGGAGCCTGTCTCAGCCGACACTGGGCGAAGGAAGGGTACACCCTGAACAGCTCGCCAAACCATCGCAGGGTCAACATACACACAACCATTCACACTCACAGCTAAGTGCAATTTGGAATGTGCATGTCCTGGGACGGTGGGAGGAAACCGGAGTACATAGAGGAAATCCATGCAATCACAAGGAACACATGCAAAGTCCACACAGAAATGCTCAAGCCCAGGACTCAAACCCAGAACCTTCTTGTTGTGAGGTGGACGTATTAACCACTACACTCCCGTGCCGCCTGACAGAGTTATCTCTTTATAATAAAATGGAATCAGACTTGATATCTTTCTGGAACCATTTACGCGAGTGTGAATGACCCCTACACCGTACCTCTCATTAAAGTATGAATACATCAGTGTGATGGTTTCTGTGACTTCCAAAGAAATTCCGGATTTGCCTACAGCATGCTCCACCCTACTCTTTTTGTCTTGAAACTGAAGTTTGTGTCATTATGAAGAGGACTATTTCATCACCCTCTCTTCAGAACAGATCAACACCTCTTTACTCCTTGTCCCAGTCATAGACAAAAATCAACACGCATTTATAGTTACCTAGAATCTCCTCCACGGCTGCACAGAAAACCTGATAACGTTTACTTTAGCATTGATTTAACAACTGAATCGTGGAAATGGTATAGAGTTCCGTGGAAACTGGCGAACGTGTCGAGTTTCGTCTAGAATCCTCAAACGGTCATGCTTGTGGAGGCTTCTCATGCATTGTTTGATTTTGTATGTCAAAAAGCAATTTTCTCCATCTGTCAGGACAAAGCAGGAGACTAATAGTACTTTAAAGCTCACAATCTGGATGTGGATGTACGCCGTATTGTTCTCTGCATCAATCCCCGATGAACCTTAAAAAGCTGTGTGCTGAAAATGTGAAGCAAACAGAACCAGATGACCCGGGCTGGCCCTCGTGACTGTTCTGGCTGCGTGGAGATCTGTAAAATTTACATGAAGTCATTTTTCTTCCATTTTCAATCCAAAAAAATAAAAAATAAGATTTCTCGGTACAATTCCGCTGTTAAAAGTCATCAAGCAAGACACGAGTGGCAGAATAATACTAACAACATCCACAGATCACTAAGCCAGGATAAATGATGCGGTTCTTATTCAGGGTTAGCATTACGTCATACTGAATGTGTAATAGGGTTGTTGTGTTTTTTGGAGGGGGGTGGGGGTGGGGGTCATAATACAAATATAATATTTAATTTTGGTTATTTAAGGGTTGCCCCCCCAACCTTCAATTCATTCCATGCATTCATTCGAGGGCGGGGGCACACCCTTAACAGCTTGCCAGACCACTGCAGGGCAAACACAAATACAACCATTTACACTCACACCTGAGGGCAATTTGGAACAGCCAATTCGCCTAATGTGCATGTTTTTGGACTGCGGGAGGAAACCGGAGTACCTGGAGGAAACCCATGCAAGCACGGGGAGAACATGCAAACTCCATACAGAAACACCCTAAGCTCGGGAATCGAACCCAGGACCTTGTTGCTGTGAGGCGGAGGTGCTATCCACTGCACTACCGTACTGCTCCCCCCAACTTTCCATCCATCCATCCATCCATTATTCATTCATGAGTGGTTTCATGAGAGGTGAGGTTACACTTTGAGCAGATTCAAGATACAGATACAAATATGAGCATTAAGAGAGCACAAACCTCCGCCAAGCCAAGCAATCCTCCAATTAAAAAGGACCAATAAACAAACAAACAAACATACAAACAAACAAACAAACAAACAAATAAATAAATAAATCATCCTCGCAATGTTAAAGAATTTTTTCCTACTCGGGTGGCAGGGAGCCTAAAGTCTATCTCAGCTGATTCTGGTCGAAGTTGGGGTTGCCCTAAACAGCTCGTCAGTCCATTGCATGGCCAACACACACCCACACCCAACCATACACACTCACACCTAGGGGCAATTTGGAACAGCCAAGTAGCTTAATGTGCATGTCTTTGGACTGTGGGAGAAAACCAGAGTACCCAGAGGATACCCACACAGGCACAGGAAGAACAAACTCCATACAGAAACGCCCTCGCCGAGCTCGGGACTCATACCTTCTTGGTCTGAGGAGGACGTGCTAACCAGTACACCATCATGCCGCCACCCCATCCATCCAATCAATTATTTATATCGTTTATTTTTTAGGGATGTGATGGAAGCTGGTGCCAATCCCAGCAGACAGGTGAGAGGTGAGGTTACACTTTGAGCAGATTCAAGATACAGATACAAATATGAGCATTAAGAGAGCACAAACCTCCGC
>JBCNYH010000014.1:19898035-19908609 GCA_039654325.1 Tandanus tandanus
ACACACACACACACACACACACACACACACACACACACACACACACACACACACACACACACACATTCACATTTACACTCACACTGTGGGGCAATCTGGAACAGCCAGTTAGCCTAATGTGCATATCTTTGGACTGTGGGAGAAAACCGGAGTACCTGGAAAAAACCCACACCAGCACAGTGAAGAACATGCAAACCCCACACAGAAACATTCTCTCTGAGCACAGGACTCGAACGCAGGACCTTCTTGCTGTGAGGCAGATGTGCTAACACCTATGCTATGCCACCGTGCTGCCCGCAAAATCATTTTTAGATCAATATTTTGTAAGTAGTCATGAATTGAGCACCAAAATATACAGCAAGCAGGTCATTATTGTTTAATAAACCCCTTCAAAGTGATTCACAGCACCTCCGCATCATCTTAGGGTCCTAATCCCGCTGTCGGGGTTTATTTCATAATAAAAACCAGCTTTCTGTATTTTATCCCTTACATGCAGTATATAACATCAGGAGTGACTGACTATAGATGACATGAATAAAATACACAGACTTATACACAGTGAAGTCCCGTTTCATTTACACTGCAGGCTACGACATGTCTAGAGTGACCCTGTAATAACGCAGTCGAGAGTCAGAGTCGAATGAACTCAACCAACCTAATTATTTACAGAGGCGTAGCTACAGGACAGGCGAGGCAGGAAATTGCTCAGGCTTGTGAGTTCTGAGCTGAAAATCAACTCGATAAAAAAGTAGAAGGGCAACATACAACAGTATAGCAGGAACTTTGCTAGCATGCAGACACGAGCGTACCTGTGGAAGCCAGAAAAGAAAGACAGAACACGGCAGAGAGGGAGAAAAGAAAGTAGAAATGTATTAGAGATAAACTTTAGAGCCCCAAAGCAGTATAATATTGTAGTCTAAGATCATTATGAGACTCAGTTTAGATATTCATTCATTCATTCATTCATTTGCTAAGCCACTTAATCCTAATTAGGGTCGCGCGGAGGCTGGCGCCCATCTCAGCCCACTCTGGGCAAAGGCGGGGTACAAACTGAACAGCTCACCAGGCCATCACAGGGCCAACATACCTACAAACAGTCACACTCACTGTCACACCTAGGGGCAATTTGAAACAGCCGATTAGCTTACTGTGCATGTTTTTGGACTGTAGGAGGAAACCAGAGTGTGGGTTTTCTCTGGGTACTCCGGTTTCCTCCCACAGTCCAAAAACATGCACATTAGGCTAATGGATTGTTCCGGATTGCCCCTAGGTGTAACAGTGATTGTGAATGGTTGTACGTGTTTTGGCCTGGCGAGCTTTCAGGCTGTACCCCGCCATGGCCCAGAGTGGGCTGCGATGGGCACCGGCCTCCCCGCGACCCTAATTAGGATTAAGCGGCTTAGAAAATGAATGAATGAATGAACAATGTTGCCGTTCTGTGATGCGATGTAACAAGGGCTTGTTTAATTGGGACACTTTATCGTCTTAAAGGTTACTGTGGTTCATATCGTCCTTAATAAACTCGGCTCCGAGGTCACCCACACACACACACACACACACACACACACACACACACACACACACACACACACACACACACACAGGCCATGCAACCCCCTATCAGTGTTCAATAGCAGTAAATATAATCAGTCCTGAGTAAACACCCACTTCGGCCCCGTAGGCATTTTTCTGCTGTGTGTTTTTCAAATCGAGAAGCGCCGTGTCTCCGGCACCTTAAAATACCCGGGATACTGTTTTTTTTTCTTTCTTGCTGACCACCACCCTGTGCAAACACATCCAGAGTGTGTAGAAAAAGATAGGCTGGGTGACAAAAGGGCAAAGTACTAGATCAGAGATGAAACCACACACACACACACACACACACACACACACACACACACACACACACACACATGTCCATGCCCAGTTCATATTCAGCACAAGAGAATGATTATAAGGATCAGAGACATGTAACTTCTGAGCTGCTTTGTATCTTTGTGTACTGATGAGGAGAGATTAGATTTCATTTTTAAACATTATTAAACTTGACGTGAAGCAATGCACTGAAGCATGAATTATGCATGAGCACACATGAGTAATACACACTGTAGCATTAGAACCACTCCGTGTCAGCTGTTTGTCAAATTGTACGCATCCATCATTCGTTTATTTATCTTACGTTTCTGTTTAAAGGGAAACTTAAGTCTCTGTTTTTGTTCTCTCTCTCTCTCTCTCTGCCCCACTTTCTTTCTCTGTCTCTGTTTGTCTTTTGCTCTCTCTTTCTGTCTCTCTCTCACCCTTGTCTCTCTCTTTCTCTCTCTCTCTCTGCCCCTCCTCCATATCTCTCTCTCTCTCTCTCTCTCTCTCTCTCTCTCTCTTTCTCTGAATCTCTCTCTCTCTCTCTCTCTCTCTCTCTCTCTCTCTCTCTCTCTCTCTGCCCACTCTGTACCTCTCTTTCTCTGTATCTCTCTCTTCTCTCTCTCTCTCCCTCTCTCTCTCTCTCTCTCTCTCTCTCTCTCTCTCTCGCTCTTTCTCTGCCCACTCTGTATCTTTCTCTCTGTATAAAAATCCAAACGAAGGGGCTTTTTTCTCTGTTTTAGCCATGACCATCTTCCCTTTCCCTCCAACATCTCATGCCTTGTGTCTTATGATAGCTACCAACCAGAGAGGGTGAAGGCCAACACATGTTTCAGCTGAGGCATGTGATTCCAGCTGATCGCCGTTTGTTTTTGTTTTTAACATCAGGTGCACCGTGGCACATTCGGAGGACAGCGCTATCCGCCCACCTACATACAAAATGTTCCCTCAGAAGTACAGTGTTGTTCTTTAAGAGACGAGAAGTGCTCCTCTTGACTAGCAGAAATGATTTGAGGTGATACAAAACAAAAGAAAGAACACATCTGTACTGCTTCAACCCGAAGAGTCCCGGCAGCTACTGTGCCTGAAGGGTTACAAGAGAAAAGTGGCAAAAAAAAAAAAATGCACCGCCTATAGGTTACTGGTTAGTAGTTCATTTGATAAAAAGCAAAATAAATGGGGCATGCCGGCTTAGCGGTTGGCAGGGTGTACCCCGCCCTCGGCCAGAGTCGGCTAAGATAGGCACCAGCCTTCCCTCCCCGCGACCCTAATTAGGATTAAGCGGCTTGGAAAATTAATGAATGAATTTTGGTGGGAATGCAGTTGTGAAGCAACACCACGTTCAGAACTACAGCTGCAGGTCTTTCCTTTAGTTTTATATTTAACTATTTAACCTGTCTGGGTAAAGCAAGAGATCAACCAACACACACCTCCCACCCTTTTTTTTTTCTTTTACTTTATGATAATCTGACCAAACAACACTTGACAGAATGAGCCTGTTGTTGGCTGAAGGTCAGGACTCAGAGCGATAAGCGCATTACAATCCAATCAGCACACACACACAAAACAGGCCAAGGTTCAATCTGGGCCCCGATGGAACATCATCCCACAACCCCAGTTATCAAAAGCCATGTTAATAAATCTTGCTTTATTCAAACAGGGGGGAAAAAACAAGCGTGTTATGCTTCAGTTATAAATTTAATCAATTACATCAGGAATTTATGGTAATAACAGGGTGCGGTTCCTGGTACAATTGATTACTTTTTAAATAATGACATGCAAGCATTTAGTTCTGAATTCAAAAACTCCCTGATTTAGAACCATATTCATCTTTACTCGAATCCTACGTCCTGATATAACCATGTAATAAACATGTCATGGAAGATATACACTCATTACTTGCCATGACGGTTTAAATCATTCATTTATTCATTTTCGAAGCCGTTTAATCCTAATTAGGGTCGCGGGGAGGCTGGCGCCCATCTCAGCCGACTCTGGGCGAGGGCGGGGTACATCCTGGACAGCTCACCAGGCCATCACAGGGCCAACACACACACAACCATTCACACTCACACCAAGAGGCGATTTGGAACAGCCATTCAGCCTACTGTGTATGTTTTTGGACTGTGGGAGGAAACCGGAGTACCCGAAGGAAACCCGAGCAAGCATGAGGAGAACATGCAAACTCCACACAGAAACGCCCGGGCCCGGGAACCGAACCCAGGCCCTTCTTGCTGTAAGGCGGATGTGCTAAACACTGCGCCACTGTGCCGACAGTTTAAATTCAGTAATATAAATAAAGTAAGTCCACCAGTACACCAGTAACTATTTATCATATTTTTATATTTGTTATTATGGCGTATGTAGGGCGGCACGGCGGCGTAATGGGTGGCATGTCCGCCTGACAGCAAGAAGGTCCTGGGTTCAATTCACACGCTCGGGCGTTTCTGTGTGGAGCTTTTATGGTCTTCCCGTGCTTGCATGGGTTTCCTCCTGATACTCTTGTTTCCTCCAACAGTCCAAAGACACGCACATTAGGCTAACTGGCTGTTTCAATGTGCCCCTATGTGGGAGTGTGAATGTAAATGGTTGTGTGTGTTGGCCATGCAATGGACTGGAGAGCCGTTCAGGGTGTACACTGCCTTTGCCCAGAGTCGGCTGAGATAGGCTCCAGCCCACTGCAACCGTAGTAGGATTATACAGTCTGGCGAATTAATGAATAAATGAATGATTCAAATGATAAAATCTCTTTATTTATAACAGTTCAGTAATCAGGGATAGAATAAAACAGTTATTCCACTCACTCTCCTCATACAGTCCGATAGATATCCGTGCACATGCGATTCAAGCTTGTGGAGTTACTGGTAAATATAAACACACTATGTAGTTTAAGAGTAGCGGTATTGGTCATCCTTACAGCATAATTTGTGCCTATGTAGTATGCTTAAGCGATACAGACGCTTATTTTAACATAAATGACCATAAAAATCACAAAACTGGTCATTTTATCCAGTGGATTGCTAGCACTTACTAGGGCTGAACTGCGGGCGTTAGCAGTCGTTTTTTCACGGAAGTGGTTCCAACATGTTGACGTTTATTGTGGAGACAGTGAGACGTCACATTCTAGTGACTCTGAGGACGAGAACGCTGCCAGAGATGAGCGTGACGGTGAATCCAAAATGGTTTACGCAACTAACGTTTTGCCGACTCGGCTTTCCTGTAGTCAGTTGGTTTAGGAACAAAAAAAAATGTTTTCCGCGATTTCTGCGCTTGTTGTTGGTGCAGCTCAGCACTAGACGAAAATGTGTTATGATGCACGGGGTCAGTGATGCAGCCCAGCCAATCCATCAAGCTTGTATCACTACCAGGCTGGAACAGCCAATCGGAAAAGCAACATGTCTCTGAGCACGCCTAGAGTCATAACACTCGCACACACTTTAAAATCAGGCATAGACTGATGTTTCCGGAAGGAACCGCTGATGTTATATGTGACCGTTTTAAATAGCTAATAACACTAATTCGCCACAGGTACCCTTTAAGGTCATGTGACCTCGAGGGGATTCAGAGGTGATAGTTCTCTCGAATCTAGCTCGAAGTCTTAAATCAGCCACCCACAAGTTTTTTTCTTCCTTCTCTCCTTTACACCAGCAGAAGTGAAGATCTTTGCACAGCTTGATGCTATCAGATTCAAACCCGCGAGGTTGTGGAGGTTAATTTTGAAACAGTCACAGTTGAGTATTTTCTTGCGTCCACAAACCACAGTAATGGTGACAGCCGCCAGTCTGAAGCAGTTGGTCCTATTCATTAAAGAGAGTGAAGCATGGAAGGGTTGGTGTTTTATAGCACCCAAAATTCCACTAGTCAAATGGGGCATGGGTATCTGAGTCTATGGATGTCGCTGTCTTTCGCTTGCACTCTCTCTCTCTCCCTCTCTCTCTCTCTCTCTCTCTCTCTCTCTCTCTTTATGTCTTCTCTTTCTGTCTTTCTTTCAGTCTTCCCTGATGGGCTGGGAACGCCAAGAATCCAGCCTGGAAATCACCACCATCATGGCGTACCATCCAGAGGTTTACACCCATATTAAAAATGCTTGAGCCTCCAAACCCTACACCTTTAAAAGACCGCGGTTGGAAAATCAGGGACCCCTGGTTGTTAGGTGTGATTATGCATGAGAAGGCACTGACACGTCCAAGGGAGCAAACTGGATTCTACGCAGACAAAAAAAAGATGTGAGGAAAGATCACTGTAAAAAAGTTATACAAGGTTCTACAAGGTTCTAAACCCCCTGAGAAGCACCCCATGCCTGCCAGAAGCAATGAAACAGCCGACTATAAGAGCTGCCCCACTTTGAAATGCTCTAAGTCTAACTTCTAGCATATGCGAAATCTGAGAAGCTTCTCGGGATCCTCAGGGATATGCCTGCAATATTCTCGGTTGGACCGGTGCCTGGTGTTATGTACTGTAAATGTCAAAATCGACAAATATAATCATCGATGACGAGCTGCAAAAACGCGTTTCAGATGGGGCTTATATTCTACTTGACGGCACACATAGCAGCGGAGATGCTAAAAACAAGTGACAAGGGACTTTGATGTAGTTTGTGTTTTTGTTCCAAACACATTCAAGAAGCATAGAATGCAATCGTATCAATCAAAATCTGTTGACACCCTGAATTATAATTCCTCTCACATTACATCAATGGTGAAGCAAAAGGAATTAAGTTAGCATAATAAAATTCAGCTACTAGATCACTAAAAACAAAGAACAACCCTGTGATAAATTACAAAAAAATCATGTTCATGGTGCAATAAACAATGCTTATACATCCTTCCGTAACACTTTAATCAGATCCAGCATCATAAAACTGACATAGTCATGTAACTTCCTATGGCTTGTGATTTACAAGTGTTAGCGGTCCGGCTGTTATGCTAGCTGCTTTAATATTTGACATTTGCCACGACAGCTTATGTGGAGACATACATAATGACGCTAACCCTTACGTTACATACTAATAATCACCTTTATTCTATCTGCACCCAGTGGATGTGAGCGATCGCAAGTTCTGATTGGCTAATCTATTACTAGGATATCACCTCATATACCACTAGTAGCTACATCACTACAGAAAATAATAGAAATGAAAATAGAAGTCACAACTTTCGCTAAGCTAACCACTAACTCTAGCCATCCATTCTAAACTTCTTACCCATCACTCATTCATTTGAATCCTATTTGGGTCACGGAGAGGCTGGAGCCTACTTCAGCCAACTCTGGGCGAAGGTAGGATACACCCTGACCAGCTTGCCAGTCCATTGCCGTGCCAACACACAACCATACACGCTCATACTCACACCTAGGGGCAATTTGGAACCGAAAATGAGTCTAATATGCATGTCTTTGGACTGCAGGAGGAAACTGGAGTACCCACAGGAAAACCCATGCAAGCAAGGGGAGAACATGCAAACTCCACACAAAAACCCCCAAGGCGAGCCAAGCCGGGATTCGAACCCAGGACCTTCTTGCTGCGAGGCAGACGTGTTAACCACTACGCCACCACGTCGCCCTGATAAGAACTTATAATATACTTTTTCGTTTAAGAGTTTCGTTGGCCTGCTCTGAGGAAAACGCTTCCAGTTCTCAGCTCTGGCTCTAAAGAAAAGCAACAGAGTGGCTCGGTGCAAGCTTCACAACACTAATCCAGCCAATCAGCATGCACAGCACAAACATAGCCTGCTGCTTATTGGCTGGAGGTCGTTGTTCATGTCCTTGCTTTGGCCAATTCATGTCCATGAATTTTGGGCGGCGGAGCATCAGAAGGAACCCTGAAGGAAGGTGTGTGTTTGTTTCAACTATCAACAAACAGCCTTTCTCCAGAATCAAAGACCACGTCCCAACTTTATGCATTTGATTCACTTACACTCACACCTAGAGGCAATTTGGAACAGCCAGTTAGCCTAAACTGCATGTCTTTGGACAGCGGGAGGAAACCGGGTACTCAGAGGAAACCCAGGCAAACACAGGGAGAGCATGCAAACTCCACACAGAAATGCTTTCACGATGCCCGGGACTTGAACCTAAAGCCATAGCTAATTTTTAAAAGTAATTATGAACTAATTCTAATCATTTGTTCTGTTAAGTGAGATTCACAGATTTGTTGATTCAAATCATTGACTCACATATTTATTCCGAGTGTTCCTCAGTGGCTACAGGTGGCTTTAAGAACTGCTTTCTGCTTATTCCGTCCACATTATAACACTTCTCAAGTTGCGGCAAACTGAGAACAGAAATCTGTATCATTAAACACGATGCATGTATTGTGCTGATGCAGCTACTGGATCCATGGCTAACATCCACTGAGTAAACTACAGCCATGGAGATGGCCTCTCTTAGATAAATACTAATTCGTTCCTGATGCAAACAGCCTGTTTAGTGTGACAGGCTCTGACCTCGGTCCAAACCAGACAACGTTTCCCTGACCACAAAAATTCTTATCGTCGGGTTTTAGCACGAAGGGGATGTGGAGGTTTTCATGTTAAGTCCTTGATCCCGAAGACCCACCACATCGGCAAGATACACAAATACATAAACATATACTGCTGCCCAAAATCCAAACCACATGCCAGTCTGGTGTTGAAAAAACAACGATGTCTAAGTCGTGTCCAAACCAGTTGTGAACGCTGACGTTTCTGAGAAGCGGTCTTTCAAACATGGCACCCAAGAACATCTAGGAAATGCACTATTAAGGATTGTCTGTTTAATATACAGTAGAAACACTGATGAAGAGATGTGAAGCAACAACACCATTTTGTGACTTTCCAAAGGTGTGTCACACGCACACACCACTTTAATCGCTAACCTCGCTCATAACTAAGAAAAACAATCAGACAAGCGAGCAGGCGTTCAGAGACGGCCCTCATCGCCAGGAAAGCATTGGCCCTTATTCGTGTCAGATCTTTTCCAAACCACCATCACACACCTCTGCATCTACACCAAAAAAAAAAAAAAAACCCACAACAAAGACTTACACGATCTGCCGTGCATAGTTTTTTTTTCCATAACAATTATTTTCACATGGACCTTGAGACTCAAAAGGAAAAAATCCTCGACTGCCATAACAGAAAAGAAAAAATCAAAGAATTGGAAGGTGAAGCTTTCTTGAAAAACAGATAAGGTTTCAAGTTGTGAGTGCGATAAGATGAAAATAATACAAAAATAAAATTTATAAAAACCTTTCATTTAGAGTCAGAGGCGCATATTAAAAAGCTTTCGACTTCTTTAGAAGTATACGGTCAGAGATCATTTCATTTCGGCACGGAGAATGAAACCATGCAGCAAAAATCGCACCGATCAAGTTCTCAAGTGCATGAACCATTCCAAAACTACAAAGGTTCTCCAGTGTCCTGGCACCACCCAAAAACATGCATGTAGGTAAATGGGCTACCCCTGTGATGGACTAGCATCTCATTCAGGGTGTATTCCAGCTTCCCGTCCAGCTTTCCCAGGATTTGGAGCCACCATGACCCTGTGTAAGCCGTTACTGAAGATCAATGAGTGACTAGATATCTTGTCCAGTGGTCACCAATCCATTTCCTAGACATCTGCAGAACTATCTCCATGAAGACTTCCTGCAGCTCCAACCAGCTTCTTACCTAACCATCTAATCATTGCCTTTTGCTCTTAATCAAAATTAGATCAAACCTGCAGGAATCAAGGTCTCCAGGTGACCACTGATCTAATGTATTCATACGAGTTGTTATCCTCTGGCCAGCTTTGGGGTGTTGTGGTTAACATGTTGCCTCACACCAAGAGGGTCCTGGGTTTGAGCTCCGGGCTCAGCAAGGGCGTTTCTGTCTGTCACTTGCGAGGTATTCCTCCGGGTACTCCGGTTTCTTCCGGTTTACTCCCACAGACCCAAGGACATGCACATTAGGCTAACTGGCTGTTCCAAAATGGCTCTGAGTGTGAATGGTTGTGTGTGCTGCCTTGTGATGGACTGGGAAGCTGTTCAGGGTGTACCCTGCCATCACCTTGGTTCGGCTGAGACAGGTTTCATCCCCTTGCGACCCAAGTAGGATTAAGTGGCTCAGGAAACGAATGGATGAACGAATTAATACATGTTTGAGATGGTACTACTTTAATATCTATAGCAGGGGCATTTGGCATTCGGCTATTTTCGGCGGTTGCTCCTACTTCCTCTGCTATTTCTGTTGGTTTCCGCTAATATTCCGTAGTTAGCTCTCTGACTAAATGTCACTTAATACACCCAAGGCATACACACACACACACACACACACACACACACACATATTCTTCTGAACCTGTTACAGACTTCTGATGTCATCAGTGTGCACCTCCTATTCTGACTACCGATATCTGAAGAGATTTATCATCAGGAATCATTTTCTTTCACAAATGTTCAGCAAATGTCTGGGTTTCCTCCGGGTGCTCTGGTTTCCTTCCACAGTCCAAAGACATGCACTTTAGGCTAATTGGCTATTCTGGATTGCCCTTAGGTGTGAGTGTGAGTGAATCCACTGCTGCATCATAAAGTCGGGGCATGGTCTATGATTCTGGAAAAAATTTGTTTGTTAATTTTCAGATGCTCCGCCCCCAAAATTCATGGACAAGGCAAGGACACGAATGGTGAATGGTTGGTTGTGTGTGTGTGTGTGTGTGTGTGTGTGTGTGTGTGTGTGTGTGTGTGTGTGTGTGTGTGTGTG